>JABFPN010001282.1:0-30928 GCA_022817305.1 Leptoteleia sp. ZL-2020 | reverse complement strand
CTCTCTCGCTCTTGTGTACACGCACACGTTGGCGGCCAGCGCGCGCCCGCGCGCACACACACATATATACTTATATACGTATATATTTACACGTAACGTATCTTACAATTTGCGGCAACGTTTACGTTCCGTCTACTTTGTGTATATATATATATATATATATATATATATATATATATATATATATATCTACTTTGTATACATATACATAAATATATATGTATGTATGTATGTATGAATGTATGTATATAGGTGTACGTGTACAAATGAGTGAGAATGAGAGGGAACGAAAAGAGAGATTGGAATGGAGAGAGGAGCCGTGCACTTCGCGGCCGTGAGAGGGAGCGAGAGGGAGAGAGGGCGAAAGTGAGCCGAGCCTGGGCGAAAATGGTGGGCCCTGCGAGCTATCTTCATTTTAAGCATTTACCCGTCTTCTCTGCCCTTGTCCTTTCGCGTACTTTCTCTCTTTTTCCACGGGGCATCTGTCCGTGTGTTCGGTGGCGGGCGTACGTGCGCGCAAACATACACGTGCGTTTATACATAAGCGAGCGCGCACACCCGTGTATACATATTTTTCTTTTTTCTTCCTCCCGTGTGTTTGTTTCTCTCTCTTTCTCTCTCTGTTCATTGAAGGTACCTGCAATTGAACTCTTTATGCGATTCCGATGCCTAAGCCTGTAAAATATTTTTTTTTACGCGCAAATTCTAAACGCTGGTTTTGCTTATTGTACCAGGCGAGGAGCGAACGATAAAGACAAAAAAAAGAATTAACGCAACAAAAACTTTTAACGTTTTGCTTGGACCACCGATAGAGGGCGTGTCTTGTTTATTTTCATTATTTCAAGTTATTTCGTCGGTCCTTTTTGTTTCTCTCGAACGACATTTCCCTTGCCCCCTCCCATCCCCCCCGCACCCGGAGATTTTAGTGTACTCGGCGCGGTGATTATTCGATCGAATGATTTGTTGATCCTTTTTTTTTTATTATTATTATTGTTTTACCGAATTCAAAGTAAATTAATTGCCGGTCTCTGATTAAGGTTAGGGTTTTAAGATGAAACATCAGTCATTTATTACTAGATTAGTATATTTTTTTTTAATTATTTCCATGGGATAATTTAATTATAAACATGTTTCAATGATAAGCCATTTGTTCACAGTGGGAGATATTGATTTTGTCCGGGATATTCATTTTTATGGTGTGTAATTACTTTTGGATAGTCGTTTTCGAAGTGGGGGAAAAAAAATGATTTCCAAAAGTTGAACTATATTATACGATAAAAATCGACTATAATTGTCCATATATAGATTAAGAAAAAACATATGTCTATATATGAATTTTTATTCTTCCTTATATGAAATTGTTAAAACACACATGGACCATATATGTACCATATATGTTTCATTTTCACTAGGGTCCCCAGTGTTATAACATGACACAAATTACATCGGTTACTTCTATATACTTTCCCCCGCAAAAACCAAAGAATACCCTAATCTAGTAATTAACGCTTACGCAATCGCGTTAAGTGACTTTTGTTTCCCCTAACGCCACCCAGTAGAATCGCTTCAATTTGTTGGACATTCCGTAAGCCGAACGATTGTGACGCGGCAAGGGGCGGGGGAAAAGATCGGTAAATCGCGCGGGAAAGGTGAGGCGTCGTTTAAATATCGTCGTTTCCCTTTTTTCGAGGGAATCGCCGTTGGCTTCGGATGGAATGTTCAACAAAATGCGGCCGAGCGCAAAGGCAGCGGCTCTTGTATCGACTCAATTTCGTACTGACATGTGAAAATAGTAACGAGTGGATTTGTGGATTGATGATGAATATTGCAGTGGCAAGCGCAGAGCAGCAGAGGTCAGAATCCCCTGCGAGCACGCAGAGTCTCAAACTCGAGAACCCAGAGACTGCTAAGGAAATGATTAGTAAAGATGGGATCGCGCCTAAAATGATGAGCAAAGGGGGCGGGAAGGGGGGTTGGCTGAAGGCCCCGCTATCGGAGGCCCAGGAACCCCACGGTGAGTGAGCTTTTAGATCAAAAGGTGCTCATTATACGTACGAATGTTCAGCGCAAACAATTCAACACCATCGCATTATTGGTTTCACGGTTATCAATTTGTTCAGTTAATTGCCGCAACCCTTTTTTTTTTTTTTGCTTATACCAATTGTTTTTCTACTTTGCGCATTATATTGTAACACGCATTTAACGTTAATTTGGTTCTAGTTTCATTGTTTTGTATTAACTTTTTGATTTTGAGATAGAGATTACGAGGTGTTTTCAGTTAAATGTTTGAGGTTAGGGGTGTTTGTGATAGCCTTCTGTGCCCTGCTCAGAGCTGAAACGAACATGCCTGGAATTAATTTGTTTTTGTGGCAGCACTGACGTTTTGGATATAAAAATTGTAATCATAGGTTTAAAGTTCGTTGTTTTTTTTTTGTTGATAAGGGGAAATCATAAATAGTTTTGTGTAAAATATATTCTATATTTTTTATGGATAAAATTTAAGTATTGGTTTAACATAAGATGATCTGTATTATTGTTTCAATTATTGGTGAAATGAATAAAGGTTTCAAAGTAGGGCTGAATTTTGTGTTGAATTTATGTTGAATTACATTTGTTGGTATATGACATATCTTTTGGTGATTAAGTAGAGTATAAAATAAAGAAGCCAATGATGATAACAGGCTACTTATCCAGCGGTGGGATTATAAAAATTCTTTGTAATCTTGGTAATTATCATAAATTTGGATTAACATTACTGTAAGGGCAAAGAGACATTAAAACGGTCACGAGTCTTGCATCTTTCTTGTGGAGTTGTCAAAAAGGTGTGAAAGATTGTTATTTGTATTGGTGACCGAACATTTTTATTCTTATTAAAGATATTATAATTTTAATCAAATGGATGTAACGAATTGACCTTTTCTTTATTTCGATTTTCCGTTTCAAAGTTGATCTATTTAAAGTGGACAAGTAATGTTGCTTAAAATTATTGCAGTATCTTTTTTTGGGGAAAAATCCCGCCGCATCATTAATGACGATACTTTAGTAATCTGAGGCTTCCAAATTATATTATACGCTAAAAGTAGAAGAAATAATACGATTGTTTGTTTAACTTGTTTTATGATCAGTTGATTTTTTTCCATTTCCCATTCTTACTAGTTCATTTTCTGTTAGTACTTTATTGGTTTCTTTTTCACATGATTCTGCAATGCCTTTTAATTTAAGTCTTTAGGATGTTGTTATTAGCATTAATTTATAATTAATGGATGTTAATTTCACTTTGGTTTTTTTATTATTATTATTATTTGAGTTTTCAGACTCAATGGAAGGAAATTTTACATTACAAGAACTATACACGTACACTGACAAGAAATTACCAATTTTCTTCATAATTTTATTGCTATTATTTGTCAGTTATTTTTTATACATTTAATGTATTGAAATATTAATTATCAATTAACACATTTACTGTCACTAAAATTGTATTATAAATTATATAATCTATTTTATAATGTAATAAAAGAACTGACAAATAAAACTAACTTTGTCAAACGTTATATTATGCAACATATTCTGTAGTGAAATATGAATTTATACGTACATCATGTCTAATTCTTCCATCAGTTTTAAAATTCGGTTACTTGGTTTGTTTATTATTTAATTTTCGAGCAAAATTAAATAAGTATTCGATAATAAACAAATATTCGATTTCTGTTTACTTTATGATTACGAAGGTTCTTACTTTTAAAATTTCTATTTTGTGTGTTTTTTTTTAAAGAGTTTTGTTTATGAAAAGAAAGGGCAAAGATGGTAAATCATAACAATCGAAAAAAGAATAGAAAAAGCTTTTTGTGTGTGGATTCTATTATACATTTTTACATGGTATTAGTCAATATGTTCAATTTTAATATTTTTCTATTTATTGGATGTAACAGCATTTATAAAGAAAAGACAAAAATCAGAATTCTTCGATAATCCATACTTATTTATTGGAAGTTGATTAAAGAAATTTGTCAAGATACGACCATGTATGTTATTATTTTCATGTTACAACTTTTTATCTGGATATTTTTTTAACATCATCAATGTATGCAGGGATGGAGGAAGGTGCCGTGAGTGCTGGCGGTGTTGCTGACCTGACTACAAAACAGCGCCACCAGATGAAACACAGGGAACTGTTTTTGTCGCGACAAGTGGAGACCATGCCGGCCACTCACATTAGAGGCAAATGCTGCGTTACGTTGCTCAATGAAACGGAATCTTTACTCAGTTATTTGAACAAGGAAGATTCCTTTTTTTACTGTCTTGTTTTTGATCCCGCGCAGCGCACTCTTCTGGCGGACAAAGGTACAACTATCATTATTCGCGTCTTTACTTAATATAAAATCAAATTGACCTTTTGGGAAATGAGATCAATTCTTGATTGGGGTTGGGTAGGATTGGATTAAAGGATTTATTAATAAGAGGTTTTTTGTTTTATTCGTTTTCAGGTGAAATTAGAGTAGGCAGTAAATATCAAGCGGATGGAATAGCAGCTGCTCCGTTGACTCCTGCTGAGCGCGAGTCAGATCCACGTAGATCAGAGGATTTGGAAACTCTGGTGTGGACACCGAACCATAGTATTACGGATCGACAGATAGATCAATTCCTCGTTGTTAGCCGATCCGTTGGTACTTTTGCAAGAGCGTTAGATTGTTCATCGTCCATCAAACAACCATCGCTCCACATGTCCGCCGCTGCCGCATCAAGAGACGTTACTTTGGTAAGATCATGTTACAATAGGTATGCAACGGTGGGAGGGGAGAGTGTTCAAATATATTGGAAATGACAGAATTAAAAAAAAAACTTGTGACTGATGGAGGCAAAATTAATTATTTTTCGGGTATTTTTTAATGAGTAATAACTGGTAATAGAATAATAGGAAGTATTGATTTATCACTTCAACAGATAGTGAATGAAAAAGGTATATACGCGGAAAAAGTTAGAAATAATTTGTAATATTTGATGATAAATAAAGATAAATTCAGTTGTATACAATGTTTGTATTATTATAATACAGTAGTTTTATATTTAAATTAGTTAACAGTTAGTTTAGTTTAGTTTAATTCAAAATTAACTTTACGTTGTATGATAGTAACAGTTATCTGCTTCATATATGATTGTTATACAAATTCTGATAAATAATGATTATAATTTTTTATATAAATTATATTTTATTGTTATATTTGTAAAATGTACGAGTCATCCTTATATATTACTTATAAAGTTATGTATTACAGCTTTTGCAAACTTTAAACTAAATTAAAAAAAACAATTGTTTACAGTTTCATGCGATGAACACATTACACCGGCATTGTTACGACTTAGCTAAGGCAATGTCATCGTTAGTCCCAAGTACAGGCCCCGTTTTATGCCGAGATGAAATGGAGGAATGGAGCGCTTCTGAAGCTAATCTATTTGAGGAAGCCTTGGTTAAATATGGAAAAGATTTTTCGGATATTCGTGCAGATTTTGTAAGTGATAATTCAACTTTTCTACTGAACTAAAGGAAAACTTAATAATAGGAGATCATTGGTGACTTATTGGAACAATATTTAACGGTTTATTAAATGTTACAGTTACAATGGAAAACACTCAAAAATATAGTCGAGTATTATTACATGTGGAAAACGACAGACCGCTATGTTCAACAAAAGAGGGTAAAAGCGGTCGAGGCAGAGAGCAAACTCAAGCAAGTTTATATACCGAATTACAACAAAACACAGCCGACTTCTTCCACGCCATCGTCGGCTACGATAGTACCTCTTGGTAATAGTAATAATAATGCAAATGGCAAGCCAACAAATATATTAAATGGAAGCAGCAACGGTAATATTACCGGGGATAATTCGATGCTCATGATTGGAGTAAGTGGTAAGCCGTGTGAAAGTTGTCAAACTACGCAGAGCTCACAATGGTACGCTTGGGGCCCATCCCAAATGCAATGTCGTCTTTGTAATTCTTGTTGGGTTTACTGGAAGAAGTATGGTGGTCTTAAGGTATATATCAATTAATTTTTGTTATATTATTGTTAATATTACGCGCTTTTTAAGAAATACAAATTTTATGTTTGAAGTTATGTCATTTTTATAAAGATTTTTCATTATTCATTTCAAATTGTGCAATATACACTCGACTTCCGCACATTTTCTTCTTTTTCTTCCATACATTTGACGAAATCTGACCAATAAGCGCAAAACGCGTATTGCAATTGCGCAGTGACCTTCTGCGCCAGAAAAGCAAACGCGTGGAAGGTTTCTGGTCCCAAGAAACGCAAATGTGTGGAAGTCGAGTGTATTTGGCACATTTTCGATAAAAGGAAATGTTTTATTTCTAAAATGTAAGAAATTAACTTATCTTTAAATAGTTATTATTTGCATAAAACATTGATGATTTCGTGTGTTATAATATGGAATATTATTAAAATAATCATTAATGAAATTATAGTAGAAGAAACAAATGATATAATTTCATTTATCAACCCTTTAATACCCAGATAATAAAATTAGTAAGCAATCGTTGTTTTATTATTGATTTTGGATTTTAAAATACTGACTATGCTACTTGACTCGCTTACAAATTGTTGCAAGTAACTAGATTAAATCAGTTAATTTTACACAAATTATGAGCATTTTTGGACTTAATGATGTACGTTATAGGAAAGTTGAGTATGATTAATATACAGTTATTATTCCTTTAATTCCCAAATGTAATATAGATACAAGACAAAAAAAATCATATTTTAGCTAATACATAAATATTCTTCGAAATTACGATAAAGTTCAAAATTACATTGTCATGTTAACATTGAAGTAAGGTCAAAAATTTACTTTACTTTATATTTACTTTTAATTTTAAAAGTATTTTATTGATAAATAAATTTTGATCTGGGAATTAAAGGATTAATGAAAAATTTTAAATTCTTTTTTGCAAATATCTTACTTTTAATAATTATTTTTTTCGTGTATAAACAATAATTAAAAAAGAACATCATAAACTCGTTTATGTATGTGTATGTACATAAAAGTAAACTTAAAAATCTAGGCATTAAAGGGTTAAATAGTATGTTTTTAGGTTTTTTATTAAATAAAGTAATGTTTCTTATGAAATAATACGAAATGAAACAGTAATTTTTATTATTAGAAAAAATTTAATTGCAAAGTGTGTTATATGTAAATTGCAATAGTTTCAAATATCAGCGGATGAATTTTTAGTGATACATTTTCATTAATTGTATTTTTCATCACAATTTATTGAAATATAATTATCACTTATAGCAACTTTTTTAAATTCTATTTTAACAATTGTTTGTATTAATAAATACAAGTCTTTTGTTCTTATTTATAGTATCTTGTTCAACGACACTTTGTAATTTTAAATTATATAAAAGTTTTTGTCCGAAGTGTCTAAAACCAGCAGATGGAAAGCTAAATATATATTGTAATCTAGTTGAATTATATAATATAATGTCGCCGTGGTTGGTGACACTTTCTATTTATTTATTCAGCTTTCCATATGCGGATTTTAAATACTTAAATCAGACATTTTTTAATTTAATTTTAAACTGTTTTATTCATTATAGCCCAATTTGAATATAAGTACTTTAAATAAAGATGTGGTGTCATATGAAATAAATACATTTTTGTTTATGTATGCTTGGAAAGTGCTACTTTTCCATTTAGTTTTGTGTACATAAAGTCGTCACTTTCGAAAAAAAAGTTTCAAAAAACAATACCAAAACAATTTTTCGCACAAAATTTTTAGATAATAAAAAGTATATTTCATTTCTAAATCAAATAAAGTTTGCTTACGTTTTTATGTTTGTAATTCATAAATGCATTAATTTACGCACATATAAAAAAATTCTTTTAACCCCTTATTTCCTAGAACAATTTCTAAATTCAAGAAAAATACGAATAATGTCATACAAATTCTATTTTTGACATTGTTTTAATCTTTTAACATGTTTCAGAATATTTTATGAATCATATTTCAAAGACTGCATTTCATCTTGTAATCAACATTAAGAAAAAACAGAAAGTAACAATTCTTTATACATATTTACTTTATAACCCTCGCAAGTTAAATACATGTTAATTACTACTAAACGCAATGTAAATATTCCATGTAATTATTGTAAGCATTACGATATGTAAACGTTCGATGTAAACGAATTAATACATAGTGATTTACAAACATAAACAAAAAGCGAACGAAGCCGTTTTGATAAGCAAGTTAATAAATGTTAAATTGAAATCGTAGTATTATCGTGAACAGATTCCCTCGAAAATAGACGACGTGGACGTGGAACGCAAAAGGGGCAACAACGCGGGTTCCGACGAAGAAGGCAAAGGCATAAGCGGAGCTCATCGGCCTCATCGTTGCACAATACCAACTTGCGGCAAAGAATTCAAGTTGAAGGCACACCTGAGCCGGCATTACGCAAGCGCACATGGTGTGGATTTGCGCGGGGCCGGTGGCGGTGGGGCCAGTGGCATCGCAGGTACCGGGGGCGCCACTGGTGGCGCTGGCGTTGGCGGTCTAGGTGGCACCGGCGGCGGTGGCGGATCTCCCCGGCCAGTGATGAAAACACGGTCCGCATTTTACCTGCGAACGTCGGCAATCGCGCGAGCAGCGCGCAGAATCTGCGCAGCACAATTGCGCACGCGGCACGCCGCTCGCGCACCCCACCAAGCCGTAAACGCCGCGCCACTGCGCCACCTATGCTCATCCCCGCAATTCACCTCCAAGACACCCGCCGAATTGCGCGTTTTAGCTCGCGCAATAAGACCGCGACACCGGCCACTCGTCAACGACATAGCTTCACGACTGGGCAACCATCCAGCTCCACGACAACCCGGTGATTGGGACTGGCTCACATTAACCGCGCCCAATCAACGCAAACAGCCGGACCGTGTGTCTTTTCCACGACCACCTAAGGCACCTGGTAATTTGTCTTTCTTTAATTAATTTTAAATAAGGATATTAAAGCGTAACGTAATTTTCATTTTACGTTAATGACAAATTTTCTGCTAATTAAAACAAAGAATTTAATTTTCTTGCACTTTTTACATGAAATGTCATGTACAAGTAGGAGGAAATGTTTCAAATTACGAAATTAAGATGCACACCACACCGGGCGTGTGAGATTTCATTTGTTAGAAAATTTCAATATATTACATTCGTTATATAAAATAATATTCTATTTACAATAGTAATTAAGGAGGTCCGTCAATTTTGCAGATGGTAGTCTACTGTATGAGAGAGTCCCAAATAAATCTGAAATTGAAAGGCTCTCTGTAACACCGCCTCAAGTGCAACCTCTTGTCCAGCCACAACAAACAATTTTGAAACGCACAAGGCCGCCATTCGATGAAGTGAATGGTTCAGATGGTTAGTATCGATGACATTTGATATTCAATGTTAAATTAGTTTCTTATATATAATAAATATATAAATTACTATTTTAGTAATGTGTTTTTGAATTTTTTGTTGAATTCGAAAAACAAATGTAACTGGCCGATTGAATAAATTTCACAATTTAATTCACAAATCCAGTAAAAATATAACGTATATCATAAGTATAGTTAAAAATTTAATAAAATTAAGATTCATTATTTGTACAGGTCTGGCTTTAAGTGGAGGACTTTCGAGTGCCCCTCCTGCAAAACGGGCTCATCATTCGCAGCAGATACATAATAAGTATGGCATCGAACATTCGACGAATCCCGCGATACTTCCTTTAGCTCCTCCTCCACTAAATGGAAGAGCATCTCATCCACACGCATTGCCCCACGGAGTGCCACTTTCTAGGAGCAATGCTCGTAAGCAAGTGATTTCATGGATGGATGCACCCGATGATGTGTACTTCCGTGCTTCAGACAGCACGAAGTAAGTATCTCTCTCTTTATTGTATTCTTTATTTATGTTATAAATGTGTATAACTATTATCAATTGTGAAATGCAATGGGTCTATCGAAGATATGTTATAAAAGTTTCACTTCAAACTTTGCAGATACACTCGACTTCCACCAATTTGCTTTTCACTTATTTTCCCTTCCACGCATTTGCTGAAATCTGACCAATGAGAAAAAAAGCACAAAACCCGCCAAATGTCAATACGATTTAAAACAATGAAATCGAGTATTGCAATTGCGCAGTGATCTTTTGCGCCGAAAAAGCAAATATGTGGAAGTTTCCGGTTCCAATAAAAGCAAATGTGTGGAAGTCGAGTGTACTGTTAAAATGATATGAAGATCTTAACTTTAAGATACTTATACAATTTCTACGCAATATTTATACTTTTAAAACTGAAAAAATGTAAAGTTGTAGCTGTAACAATATTTCAAAAGTAGACGTACAGCGTCACTTTTTAAGAATATGTAATACAAAATTTACTACAGTATTCAAAAGTAATCTACAATAGAGCGAGACTCTTCCGAATCAGTAATTAAAGTAAAAACAAAAAATAGTAAATAAAAATTTTGTTTAATTTGCAGGAGAATTAGAAGAAATTTGTCCTCGCTTGAATTGCGAAGAGCAGCCCGCAAGCCCTGGCGCCGGTTGCAGTTGCCGATAGTGAATACTCCCAGAGCGCCACGTGATGATATGGTTGTAATCCTCGACTGAGATAAAAAGAGAACGATTATGCGATAGAAAAACTGATACTGGATCAATCAACCGTCGACGAATTATTATGTGATTTGTATATGGAATTAATAATACGGCCAAAAATAAAAATAAGTAGAAGGCCTCTTTTCACGCGCGAGTTCCATCGAATTGATTCATAAACATTGATCCGACTTAACGAAATAAGTCATTCACATGAAATCATGATTTTCTAATCGTATTAATTAATTGTTGTTATTAATAATTATTAACTGAATGTACATATATCAATACATAAGCTACGTAAACACGCATTCATAAACTCATAAACAGGTGACCATTAAACGTGTCTTGACAAGTTTGGGCACAATTTCAACAACAACAACAATACCGAGTGACAACCAATCACTATAAGGTTGTTCCCTTCCGTATCCCTTGCCCCCTGCCCCCGCCCCTCCCTCCATCGAATCCCTGCGTACATGAGTAGTATGGATGTCGAATTTTTGAATGTTCTGCGAATGAAAGTGACAAGAAAGACTGCTCGTTGTGAATATTTTTATTAAATTTTCAAGTTTGATGACTTCCGTCGCAACAATTAATAAATAAAAATAAGCATAAGTGGGGTAAATGTGACCTTATTGAACTTATTAATATACCTCTCTTTTTGTTTCGCACATTCAAACTCGATATATTTTGTTATGTATAAGTTTATCTTGTGTTCGATTATTATTTATTTATAAATAAACTAATTACACTCGGTAATCATTATGTTTATATAATGTTTATAAAGAACTTTCATAACTTACCTATTTAGCTCTGACTAACACCCCTTGCAGAAAAGAATGCTGATAAATGTTGAAAAACTGCTAAAATTGGGAATTTTCAGCATTCTTTTTACAAGGGATCGTTATAATTTTCTATTTTTCAATCATTTTTTTGATATATTATTATTGTTATCACATATATAAACGTTTATATTATATAAGAAATATATACATATTTAGCAAGTACTTGAAAATTCTTTTTTTTTTTCGCTTCAAGATTTACTAAATTCTTATGAAAAACGTATGATTCCTATGTTAAAACAATATAAAAATAAGCGCCTTTATTTATTTATCTGTATTTTTAGTCACGCAGGCAATCCGGGTAATGAAGAAGTAAATCGTTTAACAAAAAATAAAGTAAAATAAGATATAATTAAATTTCTTTTAGTAAATATAATTTTTTTTCCACATTCAAAGTTTTAAGATCAAAAATGTTCAGTCTCAGAATACCTTTTAATCTAATAACAGATCGTAGATATAAAATTAGTCAATCTCGTATACAAATATATTTAATGAAAATTAATGTAATTGAACATTTGACATATTTTCCCGCGTCTCCGTAGATAAAGTAGGAAACTTATTACCTACAATTTCTGGATTCTCTTTATCCCCCCCCACCATTGTGGTAAACTATTGACGAACTAAATTATTTTGAGTTATATTAGTTTGGAGTTAAAAATTTGAGGGAACTGATCTAAGCCAACAGTTAAATTCGACACTTTATGCGAGTTCATCATGCAAGGTTTAAGTAGGAGTTTACAAATGCTTACTGTGTGTGGCAAGTCTTTCCTGAAACCACAAGTTCTAACCTCAAATTTGAATATAATATCAAACAAAAATCATGAATTTTACCACACAACGACAGTGAATTGTAAATGGGAGGATTACAATGATAAATTTTTCCCAATTCAAGGTCCAAATGAAGAAAGGAGACCTGCTGTAAGTATATCTCGACAAATACTAAGTGTTGTCATATACTTTAATCCCCATTAATTTGTCATATAATAGAGAATGTTTAACGATTAAATTTTACTAACCAGAATTTCTGCAAACATTTCTTAAACGTAAACAATAAAACTTATTCATAATAAAATAAAAAAAAAAACATGTATTTTTTAAAGAAAAAAGATGCAACTGAACTGTTTGTTTTCCTTACAGTATGTCTGTCATTCTGTTCAGAATATTAAATACTGTCCGAAGAAAATGTGGTACATTGCTGTATTTATTCGTGGCATGTCAATAGACGAAGCTCTGAAGCAATTAAGTTTTCTTCCAAGGAAAGGGGCGCATATTGTAAAATCTGCACTTTTAGAAGCTCAAAAAATGGCAGTAGAAGACCACAGTGTTGAATTTAAGTCTAATTTATGGGTTGGTAAGTAAATATAAATGTATTGGCATAATAATAATTGTTTTTTTATTCATTATTGAATATAAATTACATACTTCAATATATTCTTTGATAATATAGATACACTCTTGAATAAAATATTTATATATATGTATACTTTAAATTGTTTACATGGGAATCTTATCTATTGCTAAAATTAATAAGTTATTAATTACATACTTAATCATTTAATTTATAATCATATTAATAAACATAGAATAAGGTGAAAACATTTAATTTTATTTGTTTATAATAAGGTATATATGATAATCAATTTTCACATAAATATATGTGTTTTTCAAATTGAATTTATACCCATCATTTGGAATTTGATTTAACTATTAATTCCAGTTAAAAAATACAATACGAAATGTAAGGTTTTAAACTAACTTAAGGTAATTTATTTTAGCTGAATCCTTTTGCAATAAAGGTTTTGTTGTAAAAGGTATTCGAAGACATGCCAAAGCTCAAGTAGGAAAAGTGCAATACAAGCATGTTCATTATTATGTTCGTTTAGAAGAGGGAAAACCACCAGAACACTATTACTTACCTTATCCAAAGACAGGAGATCAATTGTTGGAAGATTGGATGGATAAAATGCGAAAACGAAAAATTGTAAATACGTTGTAGTGTATTTAAATAAAAAATATTTGTATATTAATTTCATTTGTTATTACTGAAGAAAGGAGATTATTTTTGCGAAGTATACAACTCCTTTATATCGTAATGATTCCATATCTATTTATTTATAATAAATGTAATGTGTTTTAATTATAAACTATAAGCTACACTGAAATAATCTTTTTATAATTGAGAACGATTAATATTGTATTCTATTGTATATGTAAAAAATGTTTATAAATTCAGTAGGATATAACTGAAAACTAACAAACAAATGTTGTATCTCAAAATTACCTCAAGAAACCTTGTCATTATTTTTTCTATGAAAATTATTGATAATTATGATGAAAATGTAAATAAAACAAGTTTAAAGGTAATTTATCTATAATTAACGATTATCATTGCAGAAATCATTTAAAAATGTTATAAAAATACATTTTTATTACACAATTTATTTGTCCAACCCACTAAAAACAAAGAGAAAAAATTTCTATATAATGTATTGTTTTTATAATACATAATTTATATTAAATAACATTTAATTGTATTAAATTATTAGCAACATTTACATTTCAAATAAAAACGTTCTGTAAGTAATAAATCGAATCGCAGTTACGAGTAAAAAAGGATAGTTCAAATTTAAGATTAGATTTTTCATTGTTCAAGAGTTTATGTGTTATAGATGGCGTAAATATCGATGTTACAGTTGTATTGGAATTAGAAATAAATGGAACTAGTTTGAAAGGAAAAAGTATAACGTACGAGTCGAGCATCAGTTTTAACATTAGTTTTTTTTGTCAAGTAATTATTATGGCAGAAGTTGAATTTAAAGCAGTAAATGTTGTTCAACAGAGGAAACGAAAATCTTTAGCGGAAGTGAATGAAGAATCAGATGAATCGAAAAACGAAATCCACATAACGCCTGCAAAAAGGTTTAAAGAAGATGAACCATTGTCATCAGTAAATGAAGAAGTATACAAAGTATATATTACAAACTGATTTCATTGAAACGTATCATTTTTGTTTTATAAGTCACTTAGAATGTAACCTACCTGCGCATATGCAATATAATTTATGACAACAAACATTATTATTATTATTATTATTATTATTAGAAAAATTAACAAATTAAATTAAATTTTAACATGTTACATTTAATAATAATCAAGACTGAGTAAAAAAAACTTTAATTCTTGAGAATTAAAACTAAATTATAATTGAAAAATATTACATTTCTGTATAAAATAGATAGCAGAAAATAATTCATATAAGGATGATCATAAAACGTCAACCGGTTAAACAATTCAATTTATCTTATAAAACAATTGTAAAATACAGAGAATTTTATTTTATTTTTGCCCATAAAATTATACATGTGTGATGTTCGTTCATGGTTAACGTTATCACGCATGATTACTTGCAGGTATCTTGGGTACATTGTATAAATTTGATAACATATATAAATTGACTTTAAATTATCAATATAGACATAGTTATAGTTGTTTTCATTGATGTACGAAACACCTGCTATAAGCAAATAAACATTGGCAGAAAGTATTTTTTTTCCATTAGTCAATACTTGGTGATTCATTAAGTAATTTCATTCCCTATAATTATTTATTTAATCTATTTAATTTCCTTTCGCGAAACATTTAATTATGAATGAATATAAAATTGTTAACTGGAACTTTTAAATTTAATTGATTTTAACATTTAATTAAATTCTAATTGAAAGTGGAATGCAGAATGAGACATCATATTAAAATGTAAATTTATATTACCATAGAGGATGCATTATATTAATTGAATGTTTAATTTATTACTTCTAATAATAATAATAATAAAAGGGGTAAACTGAGGGAACATAACAACTTTATCGTTTGAAATCAATTTAAAGTTGAAAATGCAACAAAATATATTGGATGCATAAAACAAAATGATTATTTAATAATTCAAGATTTTTAAGTAATTCTTATTATTATACATGTTTAATGTTTTTTGTCTGGATCTGAAGCATTCCGCTTATTTTTTTACATCAAATTAATAATATTTACTTAAAGTCTTATTTTATTTTGAAAGAAATAAAAACAAGTTTCTGTATAATATCTTATATTATATGCATACACAGTGTTTTAAAGTAATTAAAATATTATTTCTTAAAAAAAAAATATCTAGTTATTTATGAAATTATTCAGTTTTGCTAACATGGTTATTTAAAAGAAATTTTTATTCAATTTTCTGCAATCATTCTTGTTCTAATTTCTATTCTACTTTTTATAATTGAATTAATTTCCACTCATTCACAATTATCTTTTAATTTATGACAATTAATTAGTTACATATCATCATCCCGTCATCATTGGCTTAGGATTTAATTAAATTTGAATATAAATTAAAATGGCTGCATTTAAAATTAGTATAAACCTTTGAAATGCAGCGAGTGACGTTTATTAAGCATTCGCTATAAATAATTTATACGCGTGAAAGTAATTAGAACGACGTGTCGCATAAAACAGCGAGTATTATTTACATTTTGTTGACACTTGTCGAAACAAAGTATGAATCATTAACACATCGTAACATTATGGTTTTATATTTATTTTAGAAGAGTGCATCGCAAAAGCAATAAATTTATATTATCGCTTAAAATAATTATCAATATTATTATATTTTCGTACGCGAAGTACTTCCCGATTCAAGTACAACAATTGACTGTTTGTGTCATCCCTGTAAAAAATATTGTTGGCGTATTAGGAAAAGGTATTCGGAAAATATTATCAATTTTTCATTTCTCTCTTTCGAGTTATTATTAAACGAAGAAAAAAAAGAGGCAAATCCTTGTATGTTATTATATAATTTCCCTTTCCGAATACGCCGACTATAATAATATTATTATTAGAATTATTATTATTTTAATATTATTGATTTTTTCGTTTCGTTTTTCAAATTTATTTTGTTGCACTGATTAAAAATTTGATTCTCACATGATTTTATTTTTTACAAATTTTCCCTATATATTTAATTATTACTAATATTAATATAATAAAAAATAAGCAAAAACTGTAAATTTAGTCTTTTATCTCACATTTATTACAGTTTACTACAGTTTTTTGTTTAAACTTTTGCGCAGTTTTACTCTGACGAGGTTGGCTGCGCAGTGTTAACGGTCGTTTAAATTCAAACGAAATTTGATATTTGTTTTGATGCGCTTCGCGCTCTTGGTAGCACTGGGCGGCATACGTTCGCCGCGCAATGTTGGCAGTCGCCTAATTTTCTTCGTTCTAAACTCATCCCCCCGTCAACGTCAGTTTATTCAACCGGTGTACGAGGAGAATTGAGGATCGTCGCCATCGTAGCTCGACAATTAAAACTTTCACCGCTCGAAAAAAAAAAGTAAGTCGAAATAATCAAAAGTCTGCCGCGCCCCGTACGCCGCTTTGTTTGTCGGTAAACATTTCCGATCGTTCGTCATTGTAAATTGAATTGAAATTCGTTGGTTTGCGCGAAGTCGCGCAATTTTCCAGAAAAGTCTCGCCGCTTTTCCGCCGAAAGAATTGTTGTGCAGTTTTGGTAAACGCAAATAAATTGTTATTAATAATGTTATCCTTTAAGAACGGTTATTTTTGAAGCGCCGGGATAGGGCAGTTTCTTTCTCTTTGTTGTTTTGTTTTGTTTTGTTTAAATCATTTGGGATACGTGATTTAATGGCGTCCTATGACCTTCGTGAATTCTTTTGTGCCTCCAACGGTTAAACTAGGAAAACCGAACAATGGTACGGGAGATGCCAGTCGTGGTAGTTTCAGATTACAATTTTCAAATCCGAGTTTATCGGTGTACTTAAGTTGACATTTGTTATTAAATTCTTGGACCATTTCCGGTACTATTTAAATTGACCGACATGTATTTTAAATTTATCAATATATGTGTTTAACTGTTAAATAAAATATAAGAAACGTTAATGAATTATTGTATATTGTGTTTATTTGTATTTTTATTATGATTTTTGTAAAATAAATTATATAGGTTACGTTTTACTTAACGGCAAAATGTAAATAAATATAGATTTTCATTCGCATACAGATATAACTTTCCAACTTGGTGTGCGTTCTTGGAAACGTGTAATTAGTATTGCAGTAAAATGCAATTCTCATTTCTTTCCTTGCCTTTATACTTCAAGGCTTTAAGGTTCTTAAAGTGTTCTTTATTTAATGACAGAAATATTGGTTGTTAAAAAATTGAAATGCATTTTAGGCAATTAGTTGAAAAAAGCAAAGAAAATTATCTTCAGACTTTGTACGTACGCTTATGAATTCTTGACCTTTTAATAAATAAATTTAAATATGAAGTAAAAGTGATTCCTTATCAATGACTTTATTCATTTTTGAACAAATTATTTGTATTCATTGATTGCGAATCAAAGATGCCTTTATCATCACTGGTTACATGGAGTTAATTACTGTGTAATCTGTGAATTTATTGTATTTAATTTAATGTATATATAAAAATTTATGTATTTAAACAAAAATAGAAAAACGAAAAATAATAAAAGAATAATAATATTTAAGTTTGAAAATAAATACATACGTATGTTTACTCAGAAATTATTATAATTATATGGAAAAAAATACAAGCAAAAATTATTATATAGCTTAATATATACTAGAATAAATGATACTTTTATTATGCTAGATTTATATCATGTATTGTTAATATAAAAGTGTTTATAAAAATTAAAATAATAATATGTTATTGTTAATGTAAGTCATTTGGTTTTTTTTACCAAACTTTTTGCAAGTATAAATAATAAAAAAAGTGTTTACATATTTTTAAAGAGAATAGAATGATTTGATGTTTCAAGTACAATATAATGTGCACTTAAAATTGAAAATAAAGTAGTATTATTTAAATTTAACATATTTTTTTTTAAGATAAATATTTCAAATTGATATTTATATTTAAACTGATGTGTAATATATTTATTTTGTCTTTTTGTTTTTAAAGGAATGTTATGTTCTCTTTAAAATGTTAAACCTATTTAAAACATTTCATTTACTAAAAATAAAAAAAGATAATTATATAATTGAATAAAACTGATGAAAAATTAAATATTTTAACATTGAGACATGGCAATTATACTTTTATATAACATCTTTCAGTAGCTTTTATATTAAATTAATAACATTTGAATTATCATTTTAAATTATCAGCACATTATGTTTATAATAAATGTTATTTTACAATTTATTTTTTTTGCAGATATTAAACAATGTTAATTAAATTAAAGTTAAAAAGTTTCGAATGCAAACGTGGTATAATTATTCAATTTCATTGATATATGAAAAAAAAAGAAAGAAGTGTTTAATAAGTTTAAATGTTCATGAAATATTAAAATAAAGTTGACTTGCAAAATTCGTGTAAGTGGAAAAAAAAGTATCGGTGTTATTTTACAACATAACACTGTTGTCTGCAAAAAGTATGACACTTGGTGCTGATTCATAGTTAGTTATTAAACTTGATCAAAAGTTATATAATAAGAGGTATAATTACTTTTATGGATTTTGCTATTTCTTAGTAATCTAAAAAATAAATAGCTAAATAATTGAATTCTTTAGATATGACTAATTTGGATTTCTGAATCAAATCAGTTGATCATATTTATCAAAATCAGCACAGTTAAAACGGATTGACAACGTCATTAAAGTTTGTATCCATATTAATCATGTTTTTGAAAAATCATGACACAAACATGCACAATAATTAAAATTTCGTTCATTGTCAACGTGTTCAGAAATTTCAACTTGACATTTTGTTATTCATGTTCAGTTTAAAAATGTTGAAATAATTGTAGCATATTAAATATTTAATTGTAATTATTTATTCATACAATTATACTTTTACCTTTATTGACATATTAATATTAACTTCAATGTCGTCAACATTATTGAATCATTATAGAATTCTAAAAAAATATGTAATAAAAAAGAAGCAGTAAATTTTATAAATTTTTTTTAATTAAAAACTTCATTTTTTGTAGCATCATTCTTGTTTTCTTGTAAACAAGTAATTTTGTAAATGAAAACATGTTTCTGTTAATTTATATATTATAACCACTTAAGTTACAAACTGTTATGTAAATAGTGCTTTGATTTCAAAGAATTAAAATCCATTTCATACTGTTTTAAAGACAATGAATTGTTATATCTGAATTTAATTATATGTTTTAATGAATACTAATGATTGGATTGTATTACTTCTACTATGTTACCAGCAATATAATTGGTATCCAATTATGATTTCCATGACTGAAATAAAATTAAAAATTATATATAAATATAAAGCAAAAATATTTAATTCTATATTCTTTCTTAGGGTAAAAAGATGCCTGTCCCAGAGTTACAAAAACCAGCCCCAGAGTTCATAGGAACAGCTGTCGTGAACGGTGAATTCAAAGAGATCAAACTAAGTGATTACAAAGGAAAATACGTTGTTCTATTTTTCTATCCCCTAGATTTGTAAGTATCTGCTTATTCAAGTTTAGAAGGTATAAAGAAAAAAAAATTTGTTTGTTGGAGATAAATCTTTGATCCAATAGTACCTATATACATACACAATATTTATAAAAATGTCCTTATGTTAATAATTAATGTTAAAAAATAACACTGTATATGTAGTTAATGACTTTAACAAGTATTATCACCGTTTGCAAAATTAATATTTTTATAGGACCAGCTGGGTATTGAACAAATCACTAACAGTTTTCTACAATGAGAAACAAGAAATATCATTAATTACTATTTTTATACCAATTTAAAGACATTTTAGCCAATTTAAAGAGAAGTAAATGTTTTTAATATAAGAAGTAGTACAATTTAAAAATCATATATAGTTTTTGATTCTATTATTAAATTAAGTAATCAAAATAATTTTGATTTATGTTTCATTTAAGTTCTTGACTGAAAGTTTTTGTTAGTTTTTGCATTTAAAAATTATTGTTAAATAGCGATATCTGGCAAGAATAATCATTAATTTGAAAAATTATTATTTTAATTGGAGTAATAAATACACTCTGTCCAATAATTTTTTTTTTATTATAAACTATAACATATGTCTAATGAAAACTTTTTACTTTGCAGTACTTTTGTATGTCCAACGGAGATCATTGCCTTCTCTGATCGTGCTAATGAATTTGAACAAATTAACTGTCAGGTGATTGCTGCATCATGCGACTCTCACTTCAGTCACTTAGCATGGATAAACCAGCCACGTAAACAGGGAGGTCTTGGAGACATGGCTATTCCCTTACTTGCTGATAAAAGTACACAAATTGCCCGCGATTATGGTGTTTTGAATGAAAAATCTGGCATCCCATTCCGTGGACTCTTTATCATCGATGATAAGCAAAACTTAAGACAAATTACTATTAATGATCTTCCCGTAGGAAGGTAAATAATTTATATTTACATTTAATTTAAATACAGGTTTAAATTATAGCGATTCCATGATTTAACACCTTATAAATTTATTTATCATTATAATAATTATATAAATTTTGTCGTTATCAAATCAATTGGTTACTGTTTGTGCGGTAATTTCTACATATTGTAAATGTTCTTGTGTAATGGAAAATATAGGCTCAAACATTAGATTTATTTATTATATACAAGGAAGTTAATTGTATATTACTCCATTCAGGTTGGTAACCTTTCGTCTTTAGCTTGGGTTACCAACTTAAAACCACTTTTGTTCAAGTTGAGTACGATATTATACTTACCATGAAAATGAAATATGTTGGTATCCCGCAGGGCTACCAATACATTTTATTTTTAAGAGGAGTAAAATTAAGTTGACTTTTAGTTAAATAGAGTTATTTCACTGTTATTAAACTGTTTCATTATTTATTTGTTTAACTTCCAGATCTGTCGATGAAACATTGCGTTTGGTACAAGCATTCCAATATACTGATAAACATGGAGAAGTGTGTCCAGCTGGCTGGAAACCAGGCAAGAAAACCATTAAGCCTGAAGTTAAAGCTTCAAAGGAATATTTCAATGATCCTTAAATCATGTTAGTTTTTACCAATAACAATTTGAAATGATGTACTCTTGCAGTTAATCGTTTTGTATCTTAAAAATATCATTTAGTATGCTTCATCACTTTTTCAATAAAATTATCCTTGTATTTATTTAGTTTTATTAAGTAACTTGTATCCTTACAAAACTGTTGATTTCAATTTAAAATGTTTACCTTAATATAATTTAATAGCAATCAAAGATGAAAATTTAAGAAATGTGTGAAAAAAAATTATATATTTCATTATAGCAAGTGAAATTTTTTACGTTTGTTTTATAGTTGATATGCTGAAGGATTTTTTTTATATTTTTGATATAGTTTCAATCTTTATGATATTTTTTGATATAGTTTTCATCTTTAAGTAAGATTTCATTAATATATAAATAATTTTTCTTTGTTAATAAGTTGATAATAATAAAAAACAACTATTTATTCAACGAATATTAATAAAACGCTTTAATAAAGTTGTTTAATAATAAGAAAACCAAAACAAATACCAAATTAAGGAGTAGGGTAGGAATTGTTTTTGGAAGGTACGTAAGTAGAACTTCTTGAGTCTGGTTTTACAATAACAATTAATACTTTTGGTATTAGTATTAGAATCCTTTGAATAAATCAAAGAAATATTTGAAAGTTCGAGAATGTAGTATACTTTTGGAAAATTAATATTCTTTTAATTACATAATTATATACAAACAAACACGAAAATATCGTATTCTTGAACTATAAAAAAGGAATTATTCAAGTTCCACATACATTTGACACGTTGTGTGTTGATAAAGTTAAAGATTCACGTATATTAACTGTGTTTTTCAATATTTTTGATTAAAAAATAAATGAAATTTGTGCGAACTAATCAGTTTGAAGAATCTTAAAAATGAAAAGGATTTAGGTTGCAATTTTTTATACTTTTTAAATAAATTAAGTTTATATGTAGATGATATAAGAAACTTATATTTCAAATGACGAATAATAGAAAGCAAACACGTTAATGTATCGCAAGTTTATTTTACAATGCATGAAAATGCCTTTATATTACAAGTTAAACTTTGATATATTCAAAGCTATCCTATCAAATTTGTTGCAAAATATTGTGCTCATTTAATTTGTCGTTCTATAATACTTCAAAGAGTTACTTATATTTATAAACAAGTTTGTTCACATGCAAATTATATATATACTTATTCTGAAATTAAACATATTTCCAGATACATGCATCATCTACATATATTAAATGAGTACTTTATTTTGCAAACGAACAATTAATTTGCGCGCATAATTTATAAGACGTTTAATTTCATTAAAATCCGTTTTCAATTGGTTGACTTATGATTTTACGTCTGCATTTAAATGATTCGTATAAAACAGCGTATGTTTGAGTTTCGAACATTTAATTCGCTATATATTTTGTGCCAAAATATTGAAATACGTTTGGACCACTGATTCAGATTTGTCACAATAAGCATACTATTAATTATGTCGTTTTACGCTTACGACCTTAAAGGTTCAATAAACGATTGTTCGATTGGATTTTCAAGTAAATGAATTGATGGCAATCGGTTGTGAAAAAAAAATGTGTAAGTACGATAAAGGACGATTTTATTGAGAAAAAATGATGGTCATTAGAGATCAATTATCTTTTCTCGGTAGATAAACGCATCTTATGTATATGTATTGTATGAATAAATTAGTATCTAGGCACTGACTAGTAATATATTAAATGAAATATAATACAGCTTACGATTTGAGTTATTTCATAATCTTTTGAAATCTTGTAATAGTAGTTGAATATTATTCACCGTGATTTAAAATCTATCTTGCGAAGATGTCGTGATGTCGAGATGAGCGTTAAATACTGATAATTGATAAAATTATGATAGTTTTGAAGAGTGAAACATCATTTTGTAATTCTAACAAAAATAATAGCCAAGTGATGGTTATAAATAAACCATTTTGATGATCTCTCGTTTGAATAGAAAAATAATAGAGATTTTAATGAATACATCAATATTTCAAATACAAAATTTTGTACACATTTTATACACATTAAGTGTTCATATATTAATATATCATTTTAAGCTAATAGCACGTTTTATAGAAAATACTTCGGAATTTTCAATAAGTTTCAATATTCAATATCAAATTTTTACAATCTTTGACAATTCAGAGTCAGCAAGTGTTAATATCGAGCTCCAAAACGATAATATCGTAGCTGTACTTATATTTAAGGAAATGGCATTGAGATAAATTTAATTTATTTTTATCCGTCTAAGTTTAATCAAGAATGAAAAAAGTTTTTCTTTTTTTCAAACGTCAGTCCTTCCACTTAGTTATTTTACATTGTGCAATTAGTAGATAGTTAGGCTTTAAAATTATTGACTTTGTAATAGAAACAATACATTTCTCAGCAAGAGAAATTAGCTTCGACGTAACAAATGACAGATATATAAATTCAATTCTTCAAGCTTATTTCTCGATGTAAAATTTCAATCTACAGAACTGTTGTTCAAAAACAGTTGCAACAATAGTAGCACAATCTAATGCTGTTTACAATCAGTGTCGACGTTATATAAAACGTTGTTTTCGTTAAAATGCGTACATGAAAATTGATATTAGTTATAGTATCTCGTGAGCTTTACCAAGGTTAACAATTTTGTGTGGCAGAACATTAGCGAAGTTCCGGTTTATAATGTGATTTCAGCCAGTCAGTTGTTTAATGCACAGCAAAAATTGCGCTTTGCTGTAAAACATATGATAAATAAAACGGCACGAGGCAATCAAATGTCTGGTATGATCTATTTCTTGTATAAATAAGTTACGATAAGATAAAGTGGAAAAAGCATTGCATCTGCAAACTTTTTCATTGCAAAGGCCAACGAGTGTATGGAAAAAAAATGTTTTAAAATTAAACTTTATCGAGTTGATATATTTCACATAACTAATTATTCGTTTGCGTCATAATGTAATTTTACACTGATAAAAGAGTAACAGTAATAATTAATCTTTCCTTTTTTCATATTACAGGTGTCCCCGGGGACACCTCAAAATGTGGAAACCTTTTTTAACGAAAATACTGAAAATGATAATCACAAAAGCAACTTTTAACATTGTCAATCCAAAAGTAACCACATAACTTTGAAATTTTAACATTACTAACGGCAAAAATGTTTTATTTAATTCAATATTTACTTGATACGCTTTTGGTATCAAAAGTGACAATTTACGACGCATTCTGACTTTTGTCCCGGTGTACCGTTACTAACAAATGGGCGCGCATTTTGTATTGCATTAAAACGCAAACAATAAATTGATATACGACGGCGTTCGCAGAGTAACTGTTACAATTTTGCATTAAGATGTACCCGTTTGATTGCCTCGTGTACACACAAACATCCACGGATGAATTATGTTTTAAATGTATGACTTAGTAACGCAATTTAAAGCGAGAGTTTCAGCGTCAACGATTTATTACACCGAATTACTTCGGTTAAGTGGCAATCCTTATAATACTATAAGCTCGGAATACTGTACAATTACGTTTAATACTTGGGAAAACAAAAGGTACTCAATGCAGAGCGATCTGTCGGTTGATTCCGAATTTTGGTGGCTCGCTTGCGTCATTCCGGATACTTTACAGTGATTTGTCGCGCTATTGCGTAATAACTTGGAATTCGCTGAACCCTCGCCGGTTCGCGTAAAGGAAAGAGGATGAAAAAGAAGAAAAAAAAAAAAACACCTCAGGGACTTTATTCGCGCGAACGCACACGTGACGCTTGTGAATATTCCTCCCGTCTTATCATTATTTACGTGAGATTGTGTCATTTAATCGTGTCGATTAATTCACTCGACGGCGAGCAAAATTTCCGGCTTCTCCAGTCGGAAAACAATGTACACCGCTTTCCTTATAATTTTCATGAGTCACCAGCAATTGTTTATGATCCTAGGGGGTTAAAGAGGGGGAGGGAGAAGCGCGAGGATTCTTTGATCCTGCGGGAACGAGGGCCCGCCGCAACTCAAACGCTAATGAACGTCAAAATTTATGCGAATGAATGAAGTAAACTTTGAAATTGATTAGCGTCGTAATTTACGCCGGTCTGCTTTTTTTTTCTAAACGTTCGCTCTCTGATAACTTTTTGCCCCCCCTTTTTCCCCCCCGTACTCATCTGGCGGGTAATTGCTGGTCGTCGAGTAAACAGCGACGATGCGTTAAAAGTAAAATTGCGAGTATGTTACTCAGTCCGTGAGAATTTCACAAGCGCGCACGCATGTTTGCAATCTTAGCTAAGGCTCTCGCGTATCCAGGATACGAAATTCAACAAAGCAACGGCGCACGCTTCATCATTATGACCGCTTCTATCGGCGTCGGCTCATTTGCGCTGCGCATCGACGACGGTTTTCATTAACAAAAATACAGAATTAAATCAATCGCAGAAGCAAAGGAACGGCGCTTTATCGACACGTTTTGTTCAGCAGTATGGAAACAAAAATTGAGCCATCGTAGATTAATTCTATTTTATGACACTCATCGTTAACAATTATCACGCATTCAAGAACAAATTTGCAATTTACCCTATAAGCGAATAATATTTAAGAATATTACTTTACTATATAAATCATATTTATGTAATGTCCCTGGGATATTATTCGCTTATAGGGTTCGTGACGCAATAGAAATAAATCCTTTTTTCGATAATTTCTTCGTTTAAATGATAACAAAAAAATTTTTTTACGAAACGATGCCATTTTCAGTACAATTTCAATACGCGTCACGCGAGACATTGCCGCACTTCATTAGTTACTCTTATTATTATTCAGACTGCAAATGAATTTGTCAAATAAATGCATCGAGTTCATTGTTGTATTCAAATGTGTTAAATAGAAAATACACCGATTCAAATGATTATCAATTTATCCATTCTTTCTCCGCATATGTGTATTTATTTGAGCCCGGGAATATGGACATTTATCTATCCGATTAAAGTTCACGTTGACAATGTTTTATTGAAGTAATGACTCGCATTTTTAAACTTCGATAGTTCCTTACTATTGTAATGGCACTGTCTTAATATTTTTCCATTATCCGAAATTAATTACCTCGTTTTATTTAACGACAAAAAAATATAAGTACGGTATTATATTATTTTTTTTTATAATATTGAAGTAAAGCAATTATTTATTACTGCATTTTACCTAATTGCACCTAGGAAAATGTTTAATTGGAAGACAAAGCAATGTCATATTTAATGAGATATGTTATTATTTTTAGATAAAATGAGATAATTAGCTTAAGATGCGTTAACAATTAAACGTTAAAATAATGAGGTATAATAATTTGAAAATGCCAGCCATTATTTCATCTATGGTTAGAGATTTTGTTGAATAATACAGCGGATATATTTTTGCGAAAAATTACGTCCAATGGTGCAAGAAAACACTGCATGTATAAAAAAGTTAATGGAAGAAATCGGGTGTATTACAATGTACGAACTTAATTTAATGAATTTAAATACACATATGTAATCAAATGATTCAATTGATATGTCTAAGTTTTCTTTTCTCTCTTTTTTTTGTTATCATTTCCTTATCTTTTTTTTCCTTTTTAAACGGAGCGAAATCTTATTTCATTTGTAAGTCTTAGCTCAGGAAGGCCGTGATTGACGTATAAAATCAAGTGCAACAAAAGATGTTCGTTTTCGATTGAAAGTTGAAAGTTTTCGTATTTTACCGTTTGAATTAAACATTGCAACGGAGCATCGTCGTCGTAGATATCGTTGCACGTTTGACTAAAGTTTCTTTCCTTTTTTTTTTTTCTAATCTCAAAGTGTCAACACTAGGCAGCTGATTTGTACATTCGTAACAACATTAGGATTGTACAAACAACAAATTATGGCACATTAACACTAACACTGAAACTATTTTTCATGTAAAAAAATGCTTATATACAGTATGTATACGCGGTTAACAAAATAATTGATCCACGTACGTATCGAAGTACGTTTTTATAGTGCAGGGTACACAATTTTTTGTTTACTTTAAATTCAGCAGTAGAATTCTTTTCTCTTGTTGCATATGTACATTAGTAATAGTTGTGTAGAACATTTTTTAATGATATACGACGCTATCTATTATAATCTCCATGGACTCTGTTTTCGTTGAAATAAGTCAAAGCAATAATATTAACCAACTTTAATAACGTTGTTAATACGAATTAAAGAACATTATTATAGAATCACACGTTACAATAAGGTTTTGATTAGTTTCTATGATCGATAAGATAATATTGACAATACTGATAATGAAAAGGACCGCTGAAGGTTTTAGTGTTATTGGAACGATAACCGTTATCGAACATTTGGAACAAAGAATTGTTCATAAAAAGAAGAAATTTCGATTATTACATTGAAAGTGGCACATTAAAGTAAAATTAAATAAAGCATTAAAATGAAAGGGAACGATGAATATTAAATTAAATTTTAACTTGAAACATTTAACAACTAAACTGTTATTATTGACTTTGATCTAGCGCATTTCTTCGCTGTACACCGAGAATAACGCTGAAGTTTAAATCAGAATCCAGAGATAAACAATTTATATATCCACATCGCAGCAATTGTAGATACCTAAAGGTTACCTCGCGAGCATCTTAATTTACGAATTGCCAATAATTCGGATGACTATTGTTATATTTATTTTAATTTAAACAATTAATATATTCATTATATATTATACATATGTAATAAAATAATACAAAAAAATAAAAAATATTACTGACAGCACGAAACAATTAGATTAAAATTATACTTCGCAGTTACATATCAAAAATATACTATAATAAAATTTCTAACACTCATATATTATATTCTATTTAATTTTTTCAGTTACGATATTCATATTAACCAGAATTAAACATGCATAAAATGAATCTCAAAATAATAAAAAAAAGAAGTCAAATAACGATCATAATTAATCTGGAATGTTTCCTTTTCGTATCTACAACCACCTTATTTCTTAAAAGCAAAATCGAAAGTCGATGCAAAATCGAATCAAACGCAATCTCTTTCTCGCATTCTCTCCCACTCTCGCAGCGCATCTAAATTCGTCGACTACACAATCAGGACTCGAACATGGACGGATAAATGGAACTCGTTATCAAAAAAAATCCACACGCTGTTCCTCCAAACTGAACCCGTATAAACTTTCTCCCCATTCGGACCAGCTTCGTCCGAAAACCCCCATCAAATAACAGTATTTAGGCGGTTGAGACTTAAGGATTGTCAAAAGGCCCGTTTCTCGATTCCGAGGCTTCTACTTGCATTTCGTTTTGTTGAACTGCAACTTCTTCCACAAGTCAAACTGCTCGCTGCACTTCACCATGTGAATGCTTATCGCCTTCTGCACGTTGCAGACGCTGTAGGAGATCTTTCTATTCTGAAACTCGTTGACCTGGACCCTTTTGATGCCAATCTTACTCGCCACAATTCCGGTGACGAAGACGTCCTCCAGCTTGAGGAAGGTCTGATTGAGCGCGGCCTCCAGCAGATCGGCGATGGCGTCCTGGGTTACCAAGTAGGCCGGACCGGTCACGAAGTCCGGGTAAACGGGCAGCTTGAACTGGGACGCGGGAACGTAGTACTTGCTCTGTTTGTTGCGTATGGGCTTCCACTTGGACGCGACCCTGCCGAAGATGGTGCGCTTGTCGCGGGCGTGCTTC
This sequence comes from Leptoteleia sp. ZL-2020, assembly GCA_022817305.1. Lineage (NCBI taxonomy): Eukaryota > Metazoa > Arthropoda > Insecta > Hymenoptera > Scelionidae > Leptoteleia > Leptoteleia sp. ZL-2020. Next base: position 1,671 of record JABFPN010001282.1, on the reverse strand, counting down.
TCGGCGAACTTGATCAGCCGGTCGACGTTGATGAACATGTCGTCGTCGGCCTTTAAGAGGAACCTGGCGTCGGGACAGTAGGTGCGCACCCACTCGAGGGTCGAGATGGTCTTGAGGGTGAGGTTGGCGTAGGAATCGACGAAGTTGCCGCGCGCCACGTCCTCGTAGAGGGCGGCTTCCTCGCTTAGCGCGCGCTCGATCTTGGGATCCGTGGACCGGCCGATCATGAAGACCAGGGCGACGTCGCGTCGATTGTCGTAGCTGCCCCAGGTGCGGCGGATGGCGGTCCTGGCGTCGTTGTTGCTCGGCGCGGACATCACCACGATCGCCAGGCTCATGCCCCGCCCTCTGTCGGGACACTTGGCCGCGGCGCTCACGCTGTGCCCCGGCACGTAGATGGCGCGAGCGCTGTCGCTTTGGACGAGTCGCGTAACGTTCGGCTTGGGCTTGGTTACGGCCACTCGCGCGGAAGGGGGCGTTTGCGAGCTCGAGGACGAGGGCTGCGGTGGCGGTGATTCCGGCACGAGCATGGGGTTGCTCGTGTGGTTGACGCTCGTCAGCGTGTGCGGCGCCGCCACGCTCTGGTTCGACGTCCCGCCGTTCTCCGGGGTGGCGTTCTTAGCCGAGGCATCCGTTGTTACGTTCGCAGGATGCTGCGCCGTATCCTGAACCGGGGCGTGGTCTGAAATGGAAAAAAATGATCGGGACGGATTAGATATGCGATTGATTTAAGCTCTTTTTCTTAAATTAACTTTTATTTTACAATATATTTAAAGATATGTATTATTGAGGAGGTTATATCAACTCTGAGTTGACCATCGAGTGACATTTCACGGAGACAATGGAACAACTAGTTTAAAAATGCTATTAGTTTAATCATTAAACGATATCATTTTCTGTTATTTTACTTTGCAAATGAAAAAAAAACTAGAGATATAGTTTAATGATTAATCTCTCCATGATATTTGGAAACAATTTTGGGACTGAAAAAGGTTACAAATAATAAAAGGAAATATTGTGTATGGAATGAATTGTAAACATACATGTGTATGTCTTTTAAAACGAGAACCAATTTTTGTTTGAATAAAGTTTTGCACTAAACATTTACAATTTATTATATTTTAATTCTATATTGACTGTTGATTATATTAAAATTTATTCGGGATTTATTTTCTAAGCAATTAATTAATAGGAAGATTAAGTAATAATGATATGCGTGTATTAATTTTTTTTACTTTCTATTAAATAGACGTGTTTTTATGAAGAAAAAAACGACTCGACTTGATTTTAACGTTTCTCACGGAGAACGTTTCAATTGCATCTATTATAAGTTGTAATTTCATAATTTACGCTCCGGTGGTTCGTGCACAATATTTATGACAAAGAGAAGCATTGTTATTATCTACATGTTACCTATTTTTATTATATGGTTATTAAAGATATATATATATATATATATATATATATATATATATAAATTTTCCAAATGGTGGTTTTGGAGACACGCCCTATTTGGGAGACTAGGTACGTGTTGGATTTTCAAGTTTTGGAGGTAAATTTTCAAATTATGGAGGGAAATTTAAAATTGAGTGTTTAAACTATGTTATAAATTTTTAAAAACTAACTAAACTCACTTTTACAAAATTTTTAAAAAAATAACGAAACTAACTT
>JABFPN010001281.1:0-30953 GCA_022817305.1 Leptoteleia sp. ZL-2020 | reverse complement strand
GAATAAAAAAAAAAAAAAAAAAAAAAGAACAAAAAGAAAGAAAAAGAGTGCTGCCCGTGTACTTGCAAAATAGTTGTTTATATGGGGAACGCATATAAATTTATTCCTCTCGACGCGCTAAAATTTGAAGAATAATTTTAACACTTGAACTTTAAAACTACATCAAATCTGAACTACGATACGCCCAGTACGCATAATAGTTAGAGAGTACAGCAATACGAAGGGCAGTTCGTTGGAATACGATGACCAGCTTTAAAATATCACATGCGCCGCGCGCGCTCCAACGTTACGCAATCCCATTTCACCAATTTGCATATTACACCAGCTTTGATGCATATGTATATGCATACACGCGCAGGCTAATGTGTACGTACGTGTGAATATACTCGTGCAATTCATATGTATGCATTGCCTAGACGTGTACACAGCACTCGTTAAACTAAAGCCCGGTAACGAGTCCAACTTTTTGTTCCGTGCACTTTCTTCTGCAGTCGTATTCGATCGGTTTTATACGTTCCATATTGAATGGATACAAAAAACCGAGGGAGAAATATATATACTGGGCCAACTATTTTTGAAATCATTTTGCGATTGGAATGATCGTATTCTATCGAAAATGTCCGCGCAAACAAAGGAAAAAACTTAAAAGACTCGTACATTTTAACATGAGAACAAATTTCGTGACCTTGGCGAGACTGAACGAGTATTATAACGAATAGCTTGTTTTTGAAAATGTACGATTTAATTGTTGTTTTTAAAATTAAATTAAAATTTAGCTTGGAGGTACTGCTCTTTGCTTAGAGCCAAGTAGAAATCTAACATGGAACTAGATATGGCCCTAATTCGTTTTCCATGTGTCCAAATCAGGTACCCATTTGGTATCCAAATAGGGTAACGGTACATATAAGTCTCGTAACGCTCGGTCCAAAAGATTAATAAAAATTACTGGCCTTGTTAGTAAACTGTGGAATATCTGATAAAGCTTTGGCTCGATTTCCTTAATAACTTATTGTTACTCGAAAATATACAAGTAAATAAATTTATGTATATAATCATTTATAACTTTTAAGATCAGTGTAATACATTCATTGAGAAATAAAATAACGATCTCCATAAAAAATATATTTCAACTTATTATTATTAAATTCATTTTATATTACGTATTATTATACACTCAGAAAAAAAATATACTTTAAGAAAACTGTACAAAGAAAATTTTCCTATTAAAATTAATAGAAAATCAATTAAAAATAAGAATATTCAGTTAGTATACAATAAATTTAAGTGTTTATATTAAAAGGTAATTAATTTTACGATAAATATTATCTCAGATAATACTAATGAGATTTCTGTTTATGATAAGAATGTCTATTTGTAAATATATAAGCCTAGTTCAGCTGTCATCGTCTCAGTATTGTTTCGGCCCGCGTTCAGTGCGCGTTAAATTTTATACGTTCGGTCAGTGTTGTTTAATTTTTAAGTATAGTGTTTTTAAAGTATAGTGTTTTTAAAGTACAGTGTTTTTAAAGTGTAGTGTTTTTAAAGTGTAGTGTTTTTAAAGTATAGTGTGTGCAAATTGAAGTTAAATTAGTGCTTCCAACAGCTTAAAATATACATATTTTCATATGTACTGTGGGTATGTACATATTTATATATTCTGCATGCAATTGTTAGGTTAAATTTGTATCATCTGTTGAATATTCTTAAACTGAAACTATTTTTATTCTTTTCTTGAAAAAAAATCCGTTTAATATATGTGGAATTATTCTTTAGATAAATATATGCTTTATAAGAATTATTTATTCTTATTATAAATAGAATTTCGTTTTGTCCATATAATGAATAGAAATCTTATTTAATATAAGAATATTCTATTATTCTTAAATAGTCAGTTTTGTGAGTGTATATATAACCTTCAGTTAACACTGGTCTTGTACTCTCTTACTATTTAATTTGTTGAACGTGACCAGTTATTCACTCATAATTATAGCTGCGTTCACCTGTTATCTAAAGGGTTCTAAAATTATCTGAATTGGTAATACCATGGCAGTCCCAGTACTTTCAATTAAATATAAAAAATTTGAATTAATTATTACGTTCCTTATAATTAAGAAAAATTAAATTTTTTGATAAATATAATTTCAGTAAAAGAATTCTGAAAGATATTTATGTGATTAACTAGGAATATTAATATTCAAGTCCATTTTTATTTTTGCGTCATGTTGCACGTAGAGAAATTTTTAAACAAAATACGTAAAATGTGGTACAAAGATTCTTTTTTTTTAATTGTCGATCTTTTAAATTTAAATTTCGAAAAATTCTTTATTATTTATTTATTTAAAATTCATTTGTTTTAGTTGTTATTTACTTTTATATTTTTATTTTTATTTTACGTAAAAAATTGTTGAACATATAGTACGATAGCCAGTATATATACTATACAATAATAACTATTGTGTTGTAAACTGTATTTTTATACGAAATAACAACTACATGTTATAAATTGTAGTATCGTACGAAAACAATTGTGGTACAAGCGTTGCCCACAGATGAAGCTACAGGAAAATTTCCTGGGCGTAAGGGTATATTGACCTAACCATGAAAATTGACTTTGTATTTGTTAATAATCCATTCATTTTTGAGTTAATACAATGATTATGTAATAATCAATACAACTAAAATTTATAAATGGAATGAAAATTAATCAATATTTAATTGTATTATGACCGAGAGTAATTTAAATTACATAAATGTTATCTTGGCATTAAAATTATGACAAAAATAAATTGCCAAAGTTACATAAAAACGAACAAACAAGTATGTAAAATTGTAAATTTTTTTAATCACACGTAGACTTCGAATAGTGCAACAATGAGCATAACCGAGAATAAGAAATCGACTATTAAAAAAAAATAAAAGAAAATGTAACGACACGATAATGGAAGAGCGTATTTATCTTGTCATTGTCATGCGGGACTCGAATCCTCCTTTTCCATACACTTGCCAATCCTATCGTAAGAAGCGCCCACGCGCCGTCTTTAAATGTCATTTACTCTCATTTTACTTTTCCTTTCTTATTCCTTTCTATCCATTCGCGGAAAGCTAAATCCACGAATTTGCATAGCTTCTTTTTGCCGACGAGTAAAATAACCCAAGTAAAGGTTTCGTTCCTGTCATCCGCGCTTTTAACGGAGACATAATTAAAATCTGAGCGGTCTTTCGTTAGCTGCGATCCTACTCGGCTACGTTAAATGCAAATGAATTTTGCAGTATCCGACGGATTAACATTTCCAACGTGCTCGGCACATAGCGTGCCACCATTTGCTTTTTTCTCATTACGAGATTCGAAAGAGAAATCCGAATTCCTTTGGCAGTGGATACTGAATACACCGACGGAAAGTTCTTCAAAAGTGCACTCGATATTAACTTAAAAGAATTCCGCAGACATTGCTTAAGTTACAAACGCTGGCGCCGTCTATATGCGTGCTGTTAAATACTTTTTTTTTTCCCCCCCCCCCCCCTGTTCTCATTTCTCCTAACTCACTTTGTTTCATTTAATGCATTATTCGAATTAACGCCTCATTCTTTCGCGCACCGCGGCAAAATATTTCTCGTGCCGACGTAGCCGGCCACCTCGCAATTAGGATTAATCGTGGATTTCCTATTTGTCCGGGCAAGATACTACACGCCGCACTTGCAAATCTTTTTTTTTCCACACCACCCCTTTTTTTTCTCCGCAAATTAAAAAGTACTGCTTCGGTGTTTCGCTGCGACGACAATTTTTTTTCCTCGCTTTCCCCAACTCCCTTGGCCGGAAACAACGTCCGAGACAAAACAACGAAAATCACGTTTCCGGTAACCGCCGTGGAAAATTCAACTAAACAAAGTTACACCTCGCGAAATTCAATAAATTGTATTAAACGCGATCTTTTTATTAACAGCCCGCAACATTTTTAATATTTACCCCATAAAGCCGGTCGTAAAAGCGGGCGCGAGTTGGCTCGAATTTATTGGCTGGAACTGGAATGACTGCGAGCGTTAAGAAAGTGCGCGAAACTTTTTCTCCCCCCACCCCGGCCACAAAAATAAGCAGCGGAGTGAAAATGAAAATTCGGCCAGGTTTTATTGGCGCGCCAAAAAGCGTGGCTGCGTTTAAAGCAGATTTTCTAAATTTTACAATGCGAATAAGTTCCAAAAATTTGGCTTGCGGGAAACATTGTAATCTGACCCTGTCGTAACTTATTCCCTTTTATTTACTTTCCTCTTAAAGACAAAAAAAATTACTTTTAGTAAATGGTTGCAATATTTTACCCAACGTATCGTAAATCCGGAATATTCTTAAAAATGCGCACATTTCTTCGAGTCGCGCTTGCATTTAACCACTTCATCTAAATCTGCGTTACAAAAATGTGACTGAACCTTATGCTAAATGTAATTGTGCTAAAGCCATTGTAGACTTAAATTTACGAAACAATTTTTCCTTCGCGTAATGCGTTGTAAACAGAGGTTCGCAAAGCGAAGACAATAGTTTTCTTGCAGTTATATATACGGGGAGAGAGAGAGAGAGAGAGAGAGAAGAAATATGGCGCGCTCTTTACCCGGGACTATTTCTTGCGCGAGCTCGCGTCCGAAGGACAGAGGGCGCCGTCGTTGCATCAGAGGGAACGCACGGGAAGATAAGTTAGGCAAAGCCGCCAAGGGAAAGACATCAGGGAAAGAATGACGCAAGGGTGGAGCGCAGCCAAAGGAGACAATGAGGAAAGAGAGGACGACCCTGTCGCGTTAGAAAGAAATAAAGACAGGGCTATCAGTTACAACGCGCCGTCTGCACGGAAGTAATTCATTTCACTCCGTTGCTCAGCCCTTATACATCTGCCATTTTGTCTATCGGCCGCCTCTGCCTCTCCGTTCATCTTTCCGCCTAACTTTTCTTTCTCTTTAACCCCCTCCCCCCATTCCACATCTATATTTTTCTCCCTTTGACGATTAGACCTCGCCGTCTACCCGGGTTTATACTTGCGCTTGAAAACAAGGAATCAACATGTGGCAACATGTTCGATCGAAATGTGCACGAAGACTGACGGCTTTGCGAGATGAATGGTGTGATACGCGCTCTTATCATGAACCGTTTGGCAATGGGAAGAAAGTAGAAGAACGATCTGTATTGCGTTTGCTGTCGCGTACACAAAATTTCGTCCCGAAGCAACGCTTAATGAATAAAGTCGAGGAAAGGTTAATCGACACTTTGACCAATAATTGTCGTAGCAAAAGTTTGCGATGCTAAAATTTAAATACGGGTGGCTGGTCAACAATGATTTTAACTAAACGGTCGTAAATTTTCGTGCAACAACTGTGCCCCGTCCGCATCGATAATTTAAGTCCGTTCTTTTTCGTTGCATTCGTAATTAAATTCTTGAAATTGTATGAGATGCTGAGAACTGGAATGCAAGTCAAATATTTGTCACAATGAAAAACAAGAGGTTTTTGAATTTAATTGAATGTAAATATTTGCTGTATAACAATTCGCGAATAGTTGGGCGTACGAAAGAGAAGTCGAAATTTAAAGAGTATTACTTGTATTATTATTGTGAAAATATTTTTAGATAGAACCTGTTTGTTGTATTTTTATTAAGTACGTGTAGTATATTGGAGTTTTATTTTTAACATAAATATGATGTGAAATAACATAATGAATTTAACAAATCAGTTTATTCATTGGTTCGTTCAGTTCATAATTAATTTGTGCTTCAATACCGTTCACATATTTCGCTAAAATGATGAAATTCATAATTAACGCAAACGGAAGAAAATCAGGTAAAAACTATAATCATGAATTCTACAAACTCGTTCTTGCGTGAGAGGAAAAATAATGCCCGCACTGTCAAGTGGTTACTGTGAAAGTTGCAGTAATATACTTCTTTGCGACAAACTTATATTCTTTCTGAGTGCATTAAGTAGTTTAACTAAAAAACTAAATTTTTTTGATTTGCGCCGCTTTGTTTCTCAGCCTTATATGACGCTCTAAGATTACTTTTCCAGTAAGCAAGTAATCGAATTTATGTACGGTCAGACATATATACTTTCTACCAGACATTGTTTTATAATTGGTATCATTACTATTATAACTAAATTAATATTATCTAAAATGAAACTAAAATGTCTATTCACCGTGAGTAAAGCCTTATTATATTAAATAGTTTTATATTTATAATTACTAGATTTTTATTTCATTTATTTTTCGTAATATCTATTTTGTTTTATAATTTTTGTTTATAGTTTAATATAAAAACTAAATTATATGACAAGAAATAAAATATACTGAACGAATTTGTAGAATTTGTTTGTTAAAATAGCTCGAAATTTAAATTAAATATTTTTAATTGTAGAAGTAACTGTAACTTGAATGTAAGTTTTTAAATGTAAATATTTGAATTTCTCATAAAATTAAATGAAACTAATTATTCTCAACTTTTTCTCTGTTTATATTCGAGGGTGCGTTTGCAATGGCCCCATAAATTATAATCATTGTTTATAAATATTACAGAACTTTTCTTATCTTAAAAATACGCAGAAAAATCTTTGTAAACAGCAATATTTTATAAATTTATAACAAACTTTAATAAATTAATTACAAGAAAGGATTTTTCTTTCGTCCGCAAATACTTATCAAACTTTTCATTTCACATTAAAAATAACTGCAACATAAAGTTCAATTAAAACTTATTAACAATGAGTTAAAATGACAATATAATTAATTTGAAACACAAAATACGGTGATAATTTCATTTTTATCTTCTTACGTATAATATTTCACAGCATTTGTCTTAATTACCATAATGTTTAAATTCTCTTGCAATTGCAGCTCACGGGCTCCCTTTAATTATGAAATTTTTGTGTCCGAGATATAAATGATAAAATTAACTTGTTTGCTTCCTAATTTTTTTTTTTCACAAAGCAAACCCATTAATTGTACTTTCGCATACTTTTGTCTGCGGATTTAACAAACCGTTGCATTTAAATATGCACCTGAAATAACGTACATCGCCGTACCGTTTTAACCAAAAATCTATCGCGTCTCGTGCGATCGCGAGGACTGTCGAAAGTGTCGAATTAATTGCAATTAATTATGAGGTACAACCCGAGATTCGTCACTCGTTTCCGATTCGACTAATGATACTCGTAAAAGCATTTCTCGGAGACATTAAAAGGCGCGCCTACGCCGGCAAAGGAGCTGCCGCCAAATGCGAACAATGCGCAATCATCGACCTGGCACGAGATGCGTGAGCGTGCCTTCGCCCACGGTACAAAATTACAGGAACTGATAAGACTCAATCCGGCCTAGTCGTAACTCATAATGCCGCTTTACGATCGTCCGTAGACGTCGAGAAGCACCGCGCAGAATGGTGAAATGTCGCGCTCAATACCGGAGTCGTGCCGAAGAAGACATGTCGTTTTCGCGTGATATTGTTCCGACTCTTCGAAGACCCATAATTCCCGAGAAAAGTTGGCCGCTGATAGAAGGGACGGCGCAGGGCCGTGAGACAAGCATTTGGAAGTAACATAAAAAGCTTCCGCGTCTCATATTAACGCCCTATCTCATATTTCCACTTTCTCCTACACGGGCGCACAGTGGCAAAACCCGTGCTTGATTTAATGCAGTAATTAACCCAGTTAATGAACGTTTATATGGTATAAGTTCGTCGGAGGCAAATTTTATTCTCGCTCTTTACCGAGCAAGCCCCCCTTTTTCCTCTTTTTTTTTTTTACTCAATGAAACGCTCGGTTTGAGTTTTTTATTGTTGGCGCGGGTTTTTTCCCTGTGTTTGCTAAGACTTATGGCGAGTGTTTTATTATTGGCCAAGTGGAGTCGTATATTAAGAAAAAGTGGCGCGATAAGTGGTTAATTCGCAAGTAAGGTCGTGAATCTAAATGTGTAATCGGTGCCGTCAGGTCATAACATATAAATGTCTTAAGATAGTGCTGCAAATTTCACAATATTTTTATAGATTAAAAGAGAAGACCCGTTTTACGCGCGACAGTTTTATATAACAAATTGCGAGATTGGCAATTACGCCGCGGTATCTTTGAAATTCCGTCCTTGGAATTGTAATCTTCCTTTTCGCACATTAATTTGTCATTTCCCTTCTTTTATTTTACTCCCTTTTTTAATTTAATGGAAATGAAATATTTAGCGATATTTTTTTATGTTTATAAATCATTTTTGATTATATTTTTAATGATATTTTATTATATATTAATATTGATTTTTTTCAAATTCGTAATAAATGCTTTTGTATTGTCTTTTGTTGGTGTATAAAAAAGAATATTCTTATTCATACACTAAGTACATTATGTTGGTACAGTAATTAATTTCTACATATTTTTGTAACAAAAATCATTTCCTGTATATACCGATTTTTAAAATTAATCTCTTTACTCAAAAGTTTCGCAACATCAACTTGAAAATACTAAATGTCCATTGTAAACGAGATTTAATGAAGGTAAACCTTTAATTGATATACATTCAAGGCAAATAATACACACATTTTAAACTTGGCATTATCAAAGCTGGTATATTTTGTTTATTTTATGAACACAAAACCACGAAATCCAGCTTTATTCTTAAAAGAAGTCTTTTTATTATCGCAGCATTACTCGGAATCTCGCATATAAAATCCCTTTAATATTTCTTTGCCTTTTCTTTTTTTTCCCCTTTTTTTCTTTTTGTTTTTTCTGTTTTTTTTTTCTTTAATAAAAAGCGATACGTACGTCAGCGCTTCGTCTTTCGCATTAACGCTCGTTATTAAAATTAAATTGCATTATTTACGCTCCGACAGCGATTCTCGGTGGTTTTTCCTGTAATTCGTAGACAAGAGTGCGGGCGCCCAACACGAAAAGGGATTACCGCCTAAACCTTGCCTCTTCGCGGACTACACTAGATTCCGACCAATTTATACAATTAATTTGCTGGTTTGTCATGGGCACGTCAGATTTCATTGGTAACGTAGACGCAAAAGCTTGCGCTTTTTGCGTTTCTCCGGCTAATGCCGGTTCGGTCAAACAAACAACAATTTCGCCCCGACTCGAAGTCGCGCATAATACGCTTTTGATTACCTGTCAGCCGGCCAATATTCCAATTAAAATCTTTTATGCGCAATTTTTGTTGCAACGGATCAAATGTTATCGAATTAACGCGAAAATCATGTATGCCAATCGCTAATTTCCTGTTAATTAGTAGCGTGTCCTCGGCGTCGGTTGAATCTGAATTTTTGAAATCCTCGAAGGAAAACGAGATGCCGTTAATCCCCAAGGCTTGATGAAAAATGGAAAGGGTTAATTGCCAGCTGCGATGGCACATTTGCCGTACCAATAAAACGTTTCATTATTCACGTACCGTTGGTGTACTTATCTAAATATTTATTTGCCATAGCCGAATGGCAGGCTAAATTCGTCGATCGACTTGTTTGTATTTCTGAGAGACACGAGTTCCAAAATCCCTAAATATCTTACTGCTAATATGATCAGCTCGACTAATTATGCTTAATTGCTGAAGTCAGAGAAACAGGCAATTTGTTTACTAACCGTTACGCGGGATTAAATTCAATTATTGATTTAATTTTCCGTACAAATTATTTGGTTAATAAAATAACATTTTCATTTTACGCGTACAGCATGTTGTTTTATTTCTATTAAAATTGAAAGTTTTTTTTCAACTTTTTCTAATTTTATAATAATTGTTTAATAAATGTATCGGATTTAACATTTTAACATTGAATGATCGTGAAATTTCATTAATTATTTGATATTATGCAACAACAAAGTTACTTCTGTCGATTATTTCGAGAGTTTCAAAAAAGTGGATTAAATTTTGCACTTTGAGTACACTTTTAGAGCGAATAATTTAAATTATTGAAATAAACTTTATTCTTGAATTTCAAATGATTAATGAAAATTTATCTCCCAACATGGATGTTTGCTAATTAAAAATAAAATTTTCAAATTTAAAATAAAATTTTTAATTCAATTTCATCATTCCAATTTTATATATTCGGAGAGAACTTTTATTTACTTGATTGTTGCACTAAAATATATTTCTTTTAATTATTTATATCTCTTACTCTGTATAATTATTTAACATTAACTTTCGAGCAAATTGAAAATTTACCTATATATAATTAGGCGTACAAATAATTGACATAATATAATTAACATTCTATTTTTCGTCGAATAAATTAAGTTTATTCGAAAATTTGTTTAGATTTTTGCTTTTCGATTTATTTAGCATTTGCCTACTAAATCCATAATAATTAAAATGTTCATATGAATGTTGAATACATTTATTAATTCATTATAACCCAATTCTAGTTATGTGACACTGAGAATAATTATATAGTAACTTGAGATCGGTGTGCAATTATGATAAAATTTATCAATGAATATAATAAATTATATTATATATATCATAATTTCAACTACATTGTTAATAAATTCTATCATAAATGCACACTCATCCGGTTATTAATAATATAATAAGTTTTATTATATAATTTTTTTCAGTGCACGTGGCTGCGGTTAAAAACACTTCACCACCAAATGTTTCGAATAGTAACTGAAATATTTGTAACGTTATACATTATAAATAAAATAATTGATCCCGCTTTGTTACTTTCCTTAATAATATCACTTGAGCCTTTAAATAGAACCGCTGGCCTATCTAAATTTTATCTCTGTTTTTGGTTAGCATAAAACTGACGATCGAAAGCCGCGCGCTGATTTTGTGCATTCGTGATCCTGATTACCAATGTTGGTGCGGTAGTGAAATGGGGCTCGGCAATGAATAACCATTTGGGCCAACGACTGCAATTTATTTCGAATGCACCTGCAGTCATATTGAATACAAAATGTGTAACATTTTCATGCACAAGACAGTAAAAAAAAAGCTCACTAGATGGCTGGGTAATTTATAACAAAAATACTTTTTCAATCATTTTTTTCGAGTTATTACGTAAGCGAAAGCGGGCGTTGCGCGTTCCGAGTCGTTTATTTTTAAAAAGCTCATCGAGCCCGAGCGATCCATCTGTCCAATTCGTTCTTATCAACGTGCGACAATTATCGTCAAACATTCCTCGGACACGGAGATTGAGCGATCAAATAAAATACTAAAAATGGTTTTATTAAGCGAGTTACATCCCAACTATCAGAGTCGCATATACGATTGTACTTTACGAGCAGCCCAAACGTGACGCCACACACACCGGTCAGTTCTATTCATATAACGACGTTTAACCGACTCAGTGCATAAAGTTTTATTATATTAGTATTGGCTGCCAGTATATTTCCATTTATATGACTTAAATTTACAACTTCGAAATTATAAGTTTCCCTGTATCATTCAAATCGTTCGTGCACTTTATATGCCATCAGCGCCCTCTATAATTAGTTACTTAATTTGCGTAACCGGTGAGCCTCGATTGCTCATCGCTTCGCCAATTCCCTATTTCATCGATAAGGTATAAAAATGTCCAAAAGAAGGGCCACTGCTTGGTCACCAAATTTATTTCTCTTATTGGTCCGTAGAAGAAAAAAATTGTTTCGACTTTAAAGGACCCTCTTATCTATGCTTACGGTGGAAGCGTGCACTTTCCGCTAAATAAATACTCATCTCTTCGCAAAGAAATCTCTATATCCGAGTCCCGTATTGCTATAAATTGTCGAGGGAATACCTTCGACACTGGCACCACAATAATCTTCTTTGAGGACTCGCGTTTGGACCTCTTTGGACATTCAATTGACTTCCAGTGAAAACAAACAGCGCACGAAATGTACAATTCCGCTCGGATTATTTTGGTTTCGAGTCAACAGTGCTTCTTAACAAACAATTCACGACTGAGAATTGCGGTCTTTTTAAAGACAGAGACGTCAGTCGAGGCAGCGCGCATTTTGGCACAAATGTGTTGAATGGAAATGTTGAATTACGGTTATCTTTATTGCGTCAGAATTACTCGAAGCTTGACAGTTTAAATCATTGAAACCGTTGATGACAAATGACAGTGGCAGCTTGTCGCCTCGTTTGCTCATTAATTTATCTCACGTCAGGGAAACTCATTTGCGAATTCCCCGGCGGAAATTCCGGCAAGGCGGTTGCACTTTCTATAACAATGGTTAAACATACGCAAACTCACACGAGTCCGTCCAATTCGCAAATCGCTACCGTCGACAGGGTAATAAAAAGGGAAGTCGCTCGCGCGCGCGCCCAGAATTACGGCGTTCGCCGAGATATACACATTCGGCCCGAAGACCTGCATTCCAATAAATCCATTTTCGCGGCACCGCGCTTGTTCCCCCGAGTTCCCCTGCCGGGGGAATGCCAAGTTTTTCCCGGTTCGTATTTATTCAGCGCGCGGCAATCGATCGACGCTTTCCGACTTCATCCCGACAAATGAAGCGCAAGAATTTATAAAAAGACAAAAGCGCGCAAAGTCGATGTTTGTTAAAGCATAACAACGAAACAACGGGAAAATCGCACAGCCGTACACAGCCCCGCGCGCGCATACACACACATATATATATGTATATACATACACATACACACACACACTCATACTCGCGCCGTGCCTCTGCACACACGCGCAATCTATGGCGGAGTCGCAAAATCAATCTCCCTTGTCGTGCGCACGTCCGTTCTGCTCAGCGTCTCGTCTCAATCTCACTTTCTTCCGCTTGCCGAACAGTCGCACCGAAAAACCGAAATACCCGGCGAATCCGTTGCCGCGAAAAATGATTCCAAAATTTTACAGATCACGCGCTCGGAATTCGTGCGATTATATAGTGCCACCTGCGAGAATGATTGTTCATCTCGTGAGCTGGTCGGAAATTCGCAAAAACCAAACATCAACGGTCGGTATTCGCGTTTTTCGCCGTGAAAAATCGTCAAGAAAAAAATGTTGCTCACCGAAAAACGGCCGTCTGCGTATAGTTGCGAAACGCACAAAGAGATTGGGAAATAATTGGTATTGTAAAAACCATTATTCCACTTTCTTCTTTCATTCCCCCCCTTTCTTTTTCTTGTTTTTTTGCCCGGTGGCAGATATTCACGATTAATTCGGTAAACACGACAAATACGCGGCAGCAATTCCTTTCGTAGCATGTTCAATTAATGCTAACAATTCGTCTTTGTGCAAAGACGACGGTAAATGGTGAAGCAGGTACTTATAATAACCTGGTTTCTCGAGCACTCCGTGTCGTGCAGCCAACTTGAGAATTGCTCGCCGTCCGGGGGGGGGGGATGGAAGAGGGGCGGGGGGTGGGACAGAAGGAAAAAGGTAGAACGCAGGAGTTGGCGGAGAGTTCGAGAAACCCAACTTGGAAGATGGAGAGTCGAGGTGAAAGAGAGCGCGAGCATGAGCAGCTGCAAAATCGGCTAAAATAGTAGAATAATAATATTCCGGCATTAGTGATTCTTTGAACGAGTAATGAAGGAATTTAAATATTTCCAGCGTGCCCCAAGACCCGGCGAGTTTCCAAGTCAATTACCGGATTTAACTACCATCCTTCGCCACGTTCTTTATTAAAACAATTCAACAGACTGCGAGCTTCCCTCGCTCCGTTGTATCTCTTTCCTAATTATTACTTTATACGTCAACTATTGTCAATATCGGTTATTAATCATTATCTTCGAGTGCTCCCTTTGTTTCATTATGCGTTTTGTTATTGCGCTCCGGCGTGCTTCTTGTAAATACAATTTAACTAATTGCCGCGGCGATTAAATACTCGCTTAAAAATGTTCCGCGATTTGCCGACATTCCTTCGACTCGGTTAAAAATTAAGTTCCCGGGGAAATTTA
Source organism: Leptoteleia sp. ZL-2020 (assembly GCA_022817305.1). Lineage (NCBI taxonomy): Eukaryota > Metazoa > Arthropoda > Insecta > Hymenoptera > Scelionidae > Leptoteleia > Leptoteleia sp. ZL-2020. The sequence goes on along the minus strand of JABFPN010001281.1, from coordinate 17,110 downwards.
CGCCGAAAAATTGGAGATCCAACTTCAAGGTCTGGGAGGATTAATAAATCCCATAAGTATTAAAGAAAATTATAACGGGTTTTTGCTATTTCATTCGTAAAATCCCTCGGTACGGTAACGCGATGAAAATAATTGAACTTATAGTTCAAGCTACTTACTATTGTCATCTTGCTTTTCATGTAAAATTAATCCGTCAGGTTGTCACGTAATTTGCAACATTAATCAATTCTAACTCGTGGAGTTTCATTAATTCTCTTTTTATTTATAGACGTTTATTATTTTTCTTATTTTGATAACCTTTACTTGGCGAACAATCGATACGTAATTTCGCGTTACGTTATATATTTATTACATCGTGTAAGTTTATTTAATTCCAGACACAGCGAATGCTCGAAGGAACGAACCGTTTAAACGTACAAAAGAAAATAATGCAATATACATCATTGCAGCTTCTTGTACGTTAGAAACTATGAAATTATACACTCGCATCTTGTTCGTGAATGTTGTTTAATATGCGGTAGCACATGTAAAATGTGAAGTTAAAAAAGCTTCTGTTACGCAAGGCGGAACATTTTTGCGATTTTGAAATGATAAAATTAGAAAAAATGTTGAAATTAAATGAGAAATCTCTCGAAAAGAAGTGGAACTCTGTGAAGTCGCTCTAGTTGAATAATCGAGGAGATAATTAAATATAACTGATTGGCTTTGTAGGATTTTATGCCGTATGTGAATCGACAATGAAAGAGCAGCCTTCTATGAACGAGATGGTCCCATTATTAAAATTAATTATTTACTATCGCGCACCATTAAGGGCGTAACAAGGACGCAATTGTATTTCTGGCAGACTCTATCACGGAATGTTTCTTGCAGTCGAGGCAGAAGCACAATAAATCGCAGTACAACGGAAATCAATATGTCCTACCTACTTGGCCATGCCTAACGTCAGAAGTGAGCACGCGATATCAAACACGTGACACGAATCGGTCGACAGTCTATTGTGTTTCGGTTAATATTTCAATAGGAAATAGCCGAATTCGAATCAACGGTTTCGAGGCCTGTGATACCCCTGTTTCTCGACTGTCTTCCTGTATAATGAATCCCGTAAACATTAATTATCTCATGAAATATGAAACACTTGTCGATATGCATGGTTCTCATTGAAATTCAGCAAGTCAGCGCCAATTTAGCAGAGCTTATATACAATCAAAAATCAGACGCTCCAATTAATGAAAATGAAAATCAGTCAACATTACGAATACAGTTTTAAAACCAATCTTCTCATGACTCAATCAACAAAATAAATATGGCTATGAATTTGCGATACACGTGTACATACATTAATATTATACGTATATTTTACATACAAGTATTTCGATGTATGATCAGATGTATGAATCATTCAATGCTGCTGGATTGAATGGCATAATATGAAAATGGTTGGATGATTATTTTAATAAGTCCTATTTCAGTTACGTATGATATTTTATTCATATTACAAAATGTTAAAATTTGCTGTCATTAATGAAAAAGTCAAACGTTATTGTCAAAGTTATATATAAAGTGCAAGATTAATCTAAAAAACTGTGCAACCTCACATAAGTAATATAATGGTCATTTAATTTTTGGCTATTTAATTAACGAAAGTTGAATTTAAACACATTTTTTAAACTATAAAATTATTTCATCAAAAAATCAATTCAATTAACTATAATAGAAGTGTATTTTAAATAAAAATATATTCATCTTATAATTTATCGTTGAACCTAGTAAAATTCTCTGTAAAACAGGATTAAACATTTGAAGTAAATTTTCATTATCATTAAACTCCCAGCATAAATTGCACACTTTCATATTATTATTAAGGCAAACATAATTAGTTCAGAGTTCATTCGACCACCTATATATTGTTCAAACAAAAATACTATAGTTTCTTTGAAATATCACGAAAAAAATAATTAAGTAATATTGCATTTCCATAAATTGTCCAAGTAATAATCACGTGAACATTGCAAAGATGTCAAAAACAGAATTTAATTGGTTAAGTTCAGCTAATACTAAAAGCTTTAATTAAAGTAAAAAAAATGTGAAGATTTCACTAAGTAAAAGTTTTTAATATTTTTATATAATTCTTTTTATTCTTTAATATATAATAATATTATATTATATATTTATATATAACGTGTACCTTGTATTAATCAATAAATTTATACATATATGTATATATATTGATTTATATTCGTTTAAAACCACCCGAAATGAAACTAACAAAAAGATATTAACCATGAATAAAGTTAAAATAATATTTGACGGAATAAAGTAATTGCAATAAACCGATTTTCGTGATATTTTTAAATATCGCTCATCTAGATCTATCAAAAATATTCTAAATTTACGTTATGCTAATTTACCCACATTCGGCAGATTGAATTCGTGCGGAGCGTATTTTTAATTATTTTATCTCTCTCTCTCTCTCTCTCTCTCTCTCTCTCTCTCTCTCTCTGTTAATTATTCACATCAACGTCAAAATCGAAACGAGCGACGTTACCGCTGTCGAACCGTTAAAGCACTTTTATCGCACAGATAGAATATATTATATAAAAGTGCTTTGTATTAATGTAACGTGTATTTACGAATGAAATAAATGAGTCGCCGAAAATCGTCCGGTCTAACGCTCAATTCTTCCTTTTATTTGAATCATTTGTTCGCTCGGGCGGAAAATCGCGAAACGATTCGTTAACCCTGTCGCCGATGCGCCATGTGGACAGAGCTTTAGCCGAATCAGCAACGGCTAAAAATGACATTGTGCTGACAAAAAATAATATAAAAAAGAACCGACTCCCTTGTTCTCTACCTCGGACGCAATTAATGTCGACATTTAGCTTTCCTTCTGGCGTTCCAACAGCCGTTATATATTTTTACCGCCCATTTTATCATCGTTTAAGGTGGATTCATTACTAGTGTTTTTTGCACGAACGTGAGCCATTCCCGTACGAAAATTTGGCATACGTGACGTTAACGCATTGTTAAAAAAAATTCAGTAATTCGTCTCATTAAAAATTACTCCGATGTATCAATCATCTCGGAATGCCCGGCTCGGAATAACACACGCCCATCATTTCTGTTGAAATCTATTTAAAAAGCACTTACATGCAGCCCCGGTACCTTTTGTTTGTATTAATATTGTACGCGCGAGGAAATTTTCGCGCTCGAAATAACAGCAATAAATCTGCCTTTATCCCGATGAATATTCGCCCCCCCCCCCCACTTGATTGATATTAAACGCGTAATAAGACAGAAAACGGGACAAATTAGTTGTTCCATTGTGGACGGGAAAAAATAGCGTTCATTATGATTCAGCTTTGTATTATTAGTTCGCGGAGCCACCACAAGATAATGGCTTTTGAACTTCATTCAAACACGCCGTGTCGCGCGGGTATTATAACTTCAGCGCCGCTACTTGTCATTCTGAATTGGCCGTGTGCAACGCATATTTTTTGTCCACTCTTCATGTCTGAATAAACACTTCCATACGCCGCTGATTTCAATATTAAATAATTCCGCTCATCCAGTTAAACGCTTTTTGATGGGACAATTAATTTTGTTAACGTTAACTTACTGTCGTGCGCGGGTTTCGCAACAGATTCGTAAAATAATTTATCATCATTTAATGTATTCAACTAAAGTTAAACTTCTTTAATGCATACGTAATGAAAAACCTCCGCTACTATATTAAAATTACTGTAGTAGACAAACAAAATGTGCCTCGTTTTTGGCATCGTAAAAAGCACGCTTTTTTTCATGGATACATTAATCGTGTGGAAAAATGATGTCAAAAAGAATCGTACTTAATTAACGAAGCATACATATTTTAAGCATGAATTTAAGTAATAAGTGCAAAATAATGTTAGTTATCGTAAAGAAATTCTTCAATTAATTTCATAAATCATGAATTTTAATTTTGTACTTGTTCGAAGCTGATCGTGCAAAGTAACATTGCCAAAATATTAGTGAATTTTCGGGTAAAATTTTATCTTTGTCCATTGATTATATGACATACGATTTGTGTAAACTTTGCAATAAATCAATGTACTATCAATATTCGATACAATATTAAGATAAATGGATGCACGCTAAAAATTCTAATAAAACGACTATACCTCGCGATAATGCTGACAGGAGACAAATTTGTTTTCAATGTTGACATAGTTACAAAAACTGACCTTAAAATTAAATAAAATATATCAAGCTTTGAACAAATCGATGAATAATTACAATATATTAAAATTTTTCAGCTTAAACATTGTATAATACAAAGAGGCGCATAAAAATGCTTCGACATTTTAATCAATATTTCAATACTTTTAATAAAAAAAAAGTATCGAGTAGCGAACGCACAATTTAATTCACAATAATAGCAATGAAATCGATTTCGAAAATGCCATAATACAGAACCATGTATAACTGGGACAATTGAATCAAATTCCAAATCAAACTATCATTCCAAATCTATTTATAGGATTCGCAATGAATTGACAAGTTGTTAATTATTGTTCAAAGTGTCAATCGTATTTAAAAAAAATAAAACACATATATTTGGGCGAATCAAAATTGTAGTCACATTTTATAAGTGGTACACGCAGCAGGCAATTATTGATTACGCAATAGCGTTTCCCGGCGGCGATAGACCGCGAATTGAAATTACGAAGACTCGATACAGATAATTACGCATACCTGCCTTGGGCCACGCAGTTAATTAGATATAATTTATATCAACGGTTTTACGTTTCACTCTAAACGCATTTCAATCGTTATTACCATCTGCCGTATCACACCATTAAAGTCTGCCAATTCGACGTGCACACCTAATTCCGACAGTCAATGGCATTCGAACAATTATATCATAACAGTCGCAACTTTATTCGACTGCGCTTTTAGATTTCAGCCAGCTGCTCGCACTAAAGCCCCCGATTTCAACAAATAAATAACCACGGTGATTCGCGAAATTTCATAAGCGCGCGAGCACGACAGAAAAAATATTAAAATAATGAAATTGTTGTTTAAACTGGCACCACATGATTATTGCTTATTTCCCCCGACGCGAAAGCCATTCGCGGTAAGCAAGCCTGGTGAATATTCATCGACGTTGCATAAATTATATTTAAGCCATCTCGGGGCCGTAATAGCAATCTGGCCGAATGAGATTGAGAGCGTTCGACTGAAAGAATCATTGCGCCAAGGATTAGTTCGCAGAATTGCAGCGAACAGTTGTAACGGCAGTTGCGACGAAAATGTCCTCGGATTCGCGTTGCGCGACTAGCCCAAACCGATTATCGTCCGGGCCAATTACGACAAGTCGCCTTCCGTCCGTAAATTTGGCCGAATCGAAAAGGAGCGTGGGAGAAGAGGAAGGTAAGAATAAAAGTGATATATGAAGCGTTGCGAATTTGCAGTGGAATTGGAAGCGGTTGTCGTTGGTGAAATACGTTGGAATCCTCCGGCGCTGTTGACAGAAGGAGCGGGTCTACGCATTTAAGCGACCCTTTCTTCGCGACGCGAATTCCCTCGCATCAGACATGGACGTCGACGAAAGCTTTCGCCTTTTGAGCACATCGAGAGGGTACTTTTGTCGCGTCTGTTGTGAATTCACCCTTACGAACGGAATTCACCCTCGCACGAATAAGCAGTCTTAAGCACATATTCAAGGAACGTCAGACCGTATCACCGAGGGTCTACATAAATGTAGATATCGCTACTTAATGTATTATTAACTCGTATCAATTTTGAATAAACTATTACGGCGCGGGAGGAAGCGCGCATTAATGAACCATTTTGCAACGATTGCCGAATTTAGAGACTAACGTTTGGCGAGAATGTGCGCTTGGGGAGAGATAATGTTGCTACGGCAAGAGAGTGGATGAAAATTATATTTTCTTGGAAATTGAAGATACTGATTTTATTGACGCGGAAAGTGGGCCGGGACAGTGTAATCCTAATAATTTATTAGATTCGGAGAAAAAATAAAGTTGGAAAACACTTGCCGTCTCGGCAAAATCGATGACGCTTTGGAAATCATTTATATCGGTGATACAAAAAAAAAAACATACTAGGTTGATTTAATTAGAGAAATATTGGCTCTCCGCAAATCAATGCACTGCGGTATTGAATTGGAAGACATAATATTACTTTATCAGCAGTACTAACAGCACAAATACGAAAGTTCGACGAATAAGCCTGTGGCGTAAGAGTGAGATTTGCACGACTAAACTTATCGTTCACATTGTAGACAACAGTCAAGTTTGCGTTTGACTTTGTCCCCGTCTGAAGTTCTCAGCGGTCCATTTGTACATGAATTTTGTTATTTGCCAACCCTCTATCAAAAAAAAAGGAGAACTCCTTCCCAACTCCACTCCTATAAAACTAATCTTCAAAATCTACTTCACAACTGCTACCAACTGTCTCGACTACTTCAACTACCTTAATACCCTTAATAAATGTTTATTATGTATATACATACAGTTATATCAAGCAGTTCGCTACTTCGACCCTTTTCTGCTCGACGAAAATATTGTTTAGAGATTGAATTAGCAAATCACTTATCATTGCAATTACAAAAGCAATTTGAAAAGGTGTCAACGAAGATAGACTGAAATGGATTGTAGGAGACATTTCTGATGTAGCAATCGATGAAACGCTCGAGACTTGAAACAATGAATCGAAGTGAATAATAATTTTGCGAATCATGAGCGCTCCTTGAGTCGGACAATGAGTTCATATTTGTCATGAAAGTGTGCACACAGTCGTAAAGCAACGCAGCGAACTACGAATGCAACGTCGAGCGAGCGTAATGCTTGTTTCGACGTACTATGTATTGCAATTTTCGAGGTGGTTCAACCTGCTCCCCCCCCGCTCCCCAGAAGAGACGTAGTTAAATCGTTAGAGTATCGCTAACTTGTTCAATACATCCGGACTACTTCGCTTAAGTCGGCTCTTAAACGCTGACTGTATCGAGCCAACCCTTGGCGTATTCGAAATATATATCGGTGGGTGGTTCATCGCCGACTTATGCCATGCCCGTTTCAGTAGCGGGAATGTCACTGGGTCAAGTGAGTGCATACAAATGACAAGTCACGTTTGCTCGTTAGACGGGTCAGAGTTCTCGCGTCGCTGCGATAACTCGAACAACGGGTTTCGAAGTATTGAATTCTTTAAAAACCGAATATCATTGAACGTACGACGAGCAAGAAATAACAAACTCCGCGCGGACGGTGTCATTTGATCGCGTCGCAAGTGATTTCGAATCATTCCTCTGTAATTGATGACGTAATTATCATTCAAAGGAGGACGTCGAGTCTCTACGAATGGTTTTACGAGTTCGGCAAACTTCGCTTTGAACTTTGTTCGCGATTTTCGTTCCACGTTAAGGATCAAATCTTGTTACTTTTATCTCCGATACGTAGGAATACGTATATACTCGCGGACGTTCTTGACTGGAAATGATAATAAAATTGCAAATGGCGAAAACAGTTTGCCACTGTTTCCCGACAGATCGTTACGTACCGTTTTCAATATTTCATATCGAAAATCGACTTTTTATACGGTTATTTACGGAAGGGGAATTTCCAAGCAAAATGGGCGAGGAAGGCACCGCACCATTCAAATTTACAACAAGCTTAATCATCAAAAGTCCCGAAGTTGGTGCGGGCGACATTGATCGACTTACTGGTACGCTTCGAAAGCATTTTAGTCTAATCCGGACAATTTGCTATTTTAGACAAATCCTATAAACCACCGGGTGGCAGCTTCGCCCCAACTCGGCTGATAAAAAAGCTCCGGCGGACCGTTAGATATTTATTATTTGCCGAGTCGTACCGCTGGAAGTTGAACGACGACGAAATCAAACGCAACTAGATAAAAAGGAGCTGGAAATGTGGCGTCACTTGGACGAGCTAAACCGGTTACTTAGACGGCTAGTAGTATGCAAATCCAGCGGAGAGGCAGGCGTCAATCGAAACCACGAAGTCCGTGCCCTCGGAATACTCTGGAGCTGTCTGACCGCGGCATGCATGCAACAATGATCCATGTAGCAGTACCACTTCCGGGTTACTACGTTGCACACGCCTGCTAGATCGGAACATCACGTTAATTGCTATCACCAATCAGCGAGTCTCGTGTAACGCGAAAACCGAGTTGACCAATGTTGAGGATTGCAGTTCACGCTGGACAGATCGCTTGCGGTGTTTGTCACTCACTAATCATCATAAATCATTGACCGTATTAACTATCGCGATTATTTGTTGGTTTTTAAAGCGCCGCGTTTAAGCGATATAATTCGAAATATGTGAATTCGCCGACATTGGGGAGTGGGTTTGTAATTTGAATTCGTGCTTTTTAGTGGAATTAAACAGTTTCTGTAAGAATATCGGTCGAAATGAACGCGTTTAAAATCGTTGTCCAATTCTTTATTATTTTGTCCATTTCAACATTTTTATTTAAATAATTTGTGTATGTTCGTTACGTATAAAATTATAATCAGTATTATGCTGATTGTATTTATTGTAGTTGAACCACAGTGGCAAATGATTTGGCAAAAAGGCCAATGAATCTGTGGCACAGTCCTTTTCTATATATAAAAAGAATTAATTCCACCAAGTTTTGAATTCACAATCTATACAAGTTATAAATCAAATACCTTATTATTTAGCTAGTCACGACGACGTAAGTGTTCAAGACGTTAACATTTTTAACACTTTATTTTATTTTATAAATACAGAATGGACCATTGATTCACTATCCATTTTTCCACATCTTCTGTTACTGTGGCTCAACTGTGACTTTTGTCCAAGTTCCACAGTTTGGCCACAATTTTTAAATACTTGGTTTTGCGTCTTAAATTTACTGTAAAGTGGCGGAATTTGTAGCAAAGTTTAAGCTACGGTAATTTTTTCCGCGCGAATTATTAATAATGAACAGCGATGATCAAAATTAATTATTTCGTGTCGGGCTTTACTATGTACGATATCTTAAATTAATAACCAAACTTCAGCGTTTGAAATTGCTTCATGTTTTATAGACAATATAAAATTGATGAATGAATATATCAGTGAATATAAATCGTCATTAAAATTTATCATCATTATCGTCTTAAGTAAACAATTTTCGATTGAATTTTATCCACGTAACGCCTTCCTGCGTTTAATTCCAACAATTTATAATCACTAAATTGTATAGATTCGGCAAAAATAAAGCATCATTAAAACCGCAATGAAGTTTAAAGTTTCATTTATCTCAACGATACCCGTAGACGAACTGCGAGCTCTCCCTTAATGGAAATCTAAAACTATCTTACTTATCTCATCAGTCTCGAACCTTTAACGAAATCAGTTTGAGTCACCCAAGTAATTGACGATTAATAACGCATTCTAAATGTATGCGTATAAAATGCTTTAATTAAAATGAAGGAGAGAATCGCTGATGAACGTTGGCATCCATCACACGCCGCGCCGTGATTAAGAAGATGATCATCCAATTACCCTGATTAACTTTATTACCGAAACGCCAAAATCGCTTAAGGGATATCGTCTGCGACATTTTTAGCTCGTACACAACTTCTCGGAAGCATTCTAAGGAAATCCCAATGTTACCCGATAATAAATTCATTTCTATTTTTTAATTACACTTAAATATCAGTTTCATTAATTAAACACCGTACAAAATATTGTACTTAATTTTACCTTCAGTTATGAAGATACGGAAATTGGAAGCGTAATTTTGCAAGATCACTCGTTAGTTTCGATTAAAAGCATCCATTTATACAATACATCATACATTGTTTATACCAAAATTGCCCCATAAATTGTTGTTGTTTGTTATATGTATATTCTTTTATATCAGACTTAATTTATACTGAATTCTTCCTTCAAATTTCTTTCTGTGTACAAATTAACTTAACAGATTGAATTTCTTACTTCAATTATTTCATTATCCCGAATAAAATCAATATCGTCGAGAGAGAGAGAGAGAGAGAGAGAGAGAGAGATTAAAAAAAGAAGTTTCGATAAATTTTCTTAACTTTCTAACGTATACTTCCAATTACAGTAAGACTTACATTGAGTCTCTTGTGTAGGAAAAAAAAAATTTGATTTTTGTGAAATTTCTATTAGTAAAATAACTTGTTGACTTGTGATTTATTGAATCATTATGTCATATTAATAACATTACATTATAATTATATCTTAAAAGCATTTTAGATTATTTTTGAATAAATAAATAACTTTTTAACGATATATTTGTATTGATTAAAAATTGAAGGTAAATAAAAAATAGATAGAAAAAGGTTCTTTGGTGTAAAAGTGTAATTGATATTGATTGATATTTACACGAAATAATTGTTTTTTTCACATTTTCATCATATAGCATTTTTTTTTTTTTTCATATAGCAAAATTCTCATTTTGCGTCAATAACAACATTCTACTTTATAATGTCTGTTGTAAAAAATTATTAAAATGGAATGGAATTCCTTATAAGCTATACACACACGGGTCTTTTGTGTAATAAATAATATATCTGTAACGTTGCTCTAATATTACAATATTTTTCACTTTTGTTCAAACATCCTTTTTTCACGCGTATTAGATAATTATAGATAATCAATTGTGACGTATTAAACAGCGAAATAAAATTAACTAACGTATACAATATTTCTAAATGGAGTTAGTTGCAATTAGGAAGAATACTGGCAACGATTAATTTGTCCAAATTTCACACAAACAATGCGGAATCGTCCTCAAAAGAGTGTACACAACGGCTAGAAAAAGAAGCTGCTGCTCCCGTGCCCTTGTTTGCCGCCGAAACTGTTGATACTGCAATAAATTTCTAAACCACGAATAATCCTGGTTTTATTGGAAATTCAGCGGTTACATCGCGCGCGGGTCAATACTAAGGGACAGGTTTGTTCTAGCAAGATGAGCGTTCTTCATCTTCGAGATTATGCTAAAGGTATACTATTTAGCCGACCCCGTTGCCTGGTCCGAGATTTGGTTTAAAGCCATTATTGCTGATATACCGAGAGATTAGTAGCATATGTTACGTACCGTATCATAACGTGCAATATATGCCATAATGCTTGTTCAACGCACCGCCCAGCTACTGTTATTATATAGGTTAATTCCCTATCGCCGATACATAAATGTATTATCCCATATATTTCCAGATTTAAAAAGACAAAGTTTTGGTACGCTCTGCGCCGAATTAATATCCATCATCTCTATCCGGAATTAATGAAACGGGAATTTATATTTCGGCGGCTTACGAATAATTAACTAAATTTTCAATCAAGCGAGCTCGAAAAGCGATACGGGCTGGGAGGGGGGCGGAGGGGGATGAGAATCGTAACGCCCGAAGTGGCCGGGGTAAACTGCAAAAATTAGCATAGTTGCCGGCGTTACGAGCGCCAACTTGCGGCATAAAATTTTTACGCAACAGTTGAAATTTCGTAATAGTTTTGCCGAACAATTGTGCTGCCATCCTTTTAGCGGCGACATTACAAAGTTTACTCGAGCGCTTCTCCAGATCTTGCATTTGTTTCCCATAAACACCAACAAACACGTCAGCCGAAGTACAACCCAAGTATACTTCTAATAGATTTAGCAATGTATAACGACGCGAACTTTCCGCATGAATTCGTAAAAGCGGTTTCGTAACGACTTCCCGAAGATCGAAAATAAATCGAAAACGCCGCGCGAAACATTTAATGCGTTAAATTTTCCAGCCCGGCCTTTTCCGACCGGGCATTTTCCCATTTAACGTCGGCAAAAATGCATGATTTACGGGGCGAAATCGAATTATCTTGTCTTATTTGCAATAAAGAAGGGATTAATTCGTGAATACGAAATTCAATCAGCTCGGCGAGATTGAGAGGAGGTAAACGCTCGTAGGCTCAAAGCCTGATCTCTCAAGATTCCGAGATTAGCCCAATTTCACGCTCGAAAAAAATCAACTTCTCTATCAGATTCGGTCAAATAATCCTTGGGGTGTCTTGTTTGTTTCAAGAGGGTTTCCAGTAACGAGGCGAAATAACGCTTAATGTCGCAATCCCGTTTGGAGCTGCGCGAGTTTAAAAATAAAGTCGGGGGGCGAACCGAAAGGAGGAATCGATGCGAAGGCGGCTTTTTTTTATTTGTCCCGGATGCCCATATATCGCGGACGCTTTGCATCCTTCGGCCATTGTGTTCGTATGCCACATCGTCGATTTACAGATAATACCACCGCGGCCCATTCAAAACAATATTGCAGCGTATGATATTACTGATTGTACAAAAGGTAGAAACAGGCGCAACGAAGTGATGGGGGCTCAAAACATTGATGAACGAGGCGTATTGATTAAACTTCCGTTAATTCGCGTAATGAGGGTGCAGCAACGGTATCCGTTTTGAGACTGAATATTGCGACAAGCTACATGATTCATTTATCATAACCAGCAAATCTGATTGAAATGGACACTTTCGCGTTATAATTATATCACCAATTGTTGGCTCAAAGTAGCCGCACCGCGCCCTCCGTTCCCAAAAACACCAATTACACATCAGTGTTTTCATTGTTGTATTCAATAAGTACTTATTAAATTATTACTCCGCAGGTTAATTGCTCAAAATCAATTAAAAAGATGCGCGCGGTCGATAACAAATGATTAAAATTTGTGTGATTTTTTTAAATTCCTTTTGAATATTTATTTTTTTGATAACGTAGTATAAATAAAATTTAAATATACTTCAAATAAAGTTAATTAATTGTATCCAACTAAATCGTTTTTAGTTGGCTGCACTAAATTTTTGGAAAAAAATATAGCAATAACATTACCACCCATCAGACATGGTAAATTATTAATTTTTAATCGAATCCCGATAGAAAGAAATTACTCGTGACTTCAGGGCTGGTTTCGAACCTCGTGAACCCTTCATCGGCTCGATTGATTATTCAATCACCGAAATCGATTCGGAAATGACGATAACCCTCCAGGATGCGCGACAATAAATGAGAGGATGGTGACCCTTCGCGTCTGAAGATATTTTGGGATTTCCTCTTCATTATGCGAGCAGAGAGAAAAAAAAAGAACGAGAGCCCGCTTGCTAGTTGTTATTCGGTTGAAGAGACAAGACTTGTAATTGAATTTTCAAGTTCTAATTATCGAGTTTGAATCTTGAACAAGTTTCCTTTGTTATAACTTATACAATTAAAAGCATATTTCATAATTTTGAACAAACATTTTATTTTTTTACCGTGCTAATCATTAAAAGACTAGAAATCTTCACTCCCGTCAAGTAATGCAATTATTTTTTATTCACAGAGAATTTGTTGTGGCTCATTTATCATTGGAATTACAAGAGTATTTGCAGTGGGTGTTTAATATATAATTTTTAATACATATATAGCAATTCTATGCTATGTATATAATCCCTAGAGAAAATTGCAATCGGGGATACCACTAATATGGCATGTCCCGACAAAATTTTCTAGGGATTGTATTATTTTATTATATTAAAGCTTTCAGACTTCATATAAAAGTCTTTAAAATAACAAATACATTGCGTTATTTCATGGGATTCTTTGACGATAGAGAATTCAATTTCGCAATGGAAAACTACATTGTTTTCGCTAAAAACCAAAATAAACTGTTTTGAACGAAAAAAAATACGCTTTATCTTTATTTGAAATAAAATTTTAATCTGAAAAATATCGGACGCAATTGAATTATTTGTATTCGAATATCTAAAATTTTAAAATTATTGAAATAATATAAATTTTGTAATAATAATGTGTTAAATCAGAGAGTATCCTCATTTTAAAATCTGGCATAATTTTATTTGAAATATTTTTTGATACCGTATACTAATTCTTAATTTAACTCTTTTCCCGGTGTATATTTTTCAGAAAATAAATTATTTAACGAAAGCTGTATAATTGCGACAAATTAAAGTCAAAACGTTATCGTTTTTCATAATTTATTCGCGCGCAATAATCGCTCGCTTTTGATTCCATCGAAATAACAAAAACTGGCCTTAGCGGGATTTAAAACTTAAGCGCCTTATTTGTCTCAATAGGAGTGCTGTTAATTTCATTGATTCGCCCGTGACGATGCGGCGCGCGGGACCCGGTGAAGTAGTACACGCGAATCATGAGCATAAATGATGTACGGGCGGCAGTCGTAAAATCGTTTACTGGAAGTGACTGTGACAAATTTTGACGTCACAAGTAAAGCCGATCGTTTGTCCAGAAGTCGCGTTCCAGAGTTTGCGCGTGCAACCCCCTTTTCATGACGTAATCCACGCCATCTGTACCGCGTCGAGCCGCAATTAATTCAGAATACGAGCGTCATAGCGCTCGACCTCTCCTGAATTCGCTGCCCGAATTTACCTATATATTATTCAAATTCCCGCGTAACATGTGCAATATGTCGGCGTACCCGTTACGCCCGTTCGTGAAACCCACGGAAAAGGGAGATATCTTTCGTGATTCAATTAATCCGCGCGTCACTCAAAAGATCCACGATGAGCCGACGTTTAGCGTACTCCAACCTCGGCCAGCTTTTTGATGCCCGCGTTCGATTCCAAATTGGCGGCGGCGCGTTGTTAATCATTTATCATCTTGTCCCCAAAGCAGAGCTAGAAATTTCTGCCCTTCAAACCGCCAGACAGGTAGCATATAGCGTCCGATAATGACGCCGGGGCGCTTGATTTCTTAAGAGCTTCCGAGAAATTATATTGACTGGAATGATTCAACGATATAGGCGGAAAAAGGCGTGGTCGAAATCTCTTTTCAGTGCGACGATATAAAAGAAAAGAAAAAAAAAAAAAAGAAAAAGCTGCGGAAGATTGCCGAACTTGACAGGTTTAATCGCACTAAGTGGCGACTTGAGACCCTCGGAACTGACGGACCGTAGCCGAACCCACAATTCGGATTTGTAATAATCTCCACTTAAACGGATGTGTCATTGCTGTTAAAACGCCATTTGTTAGATAAGAATTGACTTTCCAAAATGTGTCCGTAATACCATTTTTGAAAATAGAAACAATGTACTAATCATATTTTCTCTTTTTGTTGCAGGTAAGTGACAGTCATTTTTGGAAATAAATCTTCCAGTTAACGTGAGTAACAGATCTTTGATAATTTAGCGCAAAAAAAAAAATCGCGAGGGAAAGCTGTAATTGTGTCAAGTGTTTCGTCTTACGTTTATTAATGTTCGAAAATGATTATTATCACGGCGACGGTTGAGTGGCGCGACACTTTTACAATATATCGCCAGATTCATTTATCAAAATTTCAATTTATATTTATCTTAGCGCGCGGAACGCGAGTAATGAAAAAGCGTTGCCACCTTCCGCTTGGCATTTTCCTGAACTTAAAGTTCCGCGAACGTGGCGCGCTCTTGAATGAAAATCCCGGTGCATTTACACTTTCATTTTCTATTTCGATTTTATTTCCCTCCCCGCAATACCCTACTTTGACGACGCGAAGCCTCATGCTTTCGTGCAATTCTCGGCTCACGTGAAAGCGTGGAACAGGGTGTGGAACGCATGAAAGACAAAATGAAAAAATTACAACGAAACTTCAAATCCGCTTGAATATTACACGCCTTTCATTACGGATTCCGATTCCGCGAATCTCTATAGTCAAAGCGAAATCAGAATGCATGTAGCTTTAAATGAACGTTTCACATTTCGCCCTTTACCTAAGTATTTGTTCTTTTTCCCACTCTCGCTCCATCTCCATTTCTTTCTCTCACCTTTTTTTTCTATTCCTTTTCGACAATGGCGATACACGGGAAAATCTCCTTGGCGCTTTCAAGATGATTCCATCATCGTCCCTCTCGCAATTCGAGACCGTGAGATAGCGAGACACCAGGGAGGTTTTTTAAGACTCTTCCAATTTCCGAAAACAGTCTGGATCCTCCTTAAGTCGCGTCCCCAAGCGACCGCTTGCTTGACGCCCTTGACACCCATCGGATGTTTCCCGGGAATGCCAAGTGACGTCAAGTTTTTGCCACTTTCTATCCCTTTCCGTGCAAACGCGCCTGTACACGATATATCGTGTACGCCCCGAAAAACGATTTAGTTGTTATTGCTAAAATTTTCGATATCATACAATCGATTATATTTGCCTTCGATGATTAAAAATTTGCGTTAATTGAAATTTAATTATAACCAGCTGAATACCCTTTCCCACATTTTCGCCGATAAATTCTCAGTTGGCGTTCATAAATTTAATTAAACGAATAAACTATTTGCTTTCAAAAGCCAACATTCAGCCGAGCCTACCAAAATTAGCAATAACGATTAATAATATTTCCCTCGTGTTATGCATATGTATTTGGTAAATGTTGACTGATTTTTTTTAGGTAAATCTATTTTAGGGACTTTACTATCTGCATCGTCGAAATGCAAATCCCGAGGAAACAGTAATACGAAACAAAAGCTGGCCCGCACTATTTCCATGTGCTTTGCATAAGATGCAATTACTTGCAGCGCTCCTTGGCGCGAGCTCCCCGTGCGCGCGAAAATGTTCATCATGTTACGGCCGTGAGCGCGATTTAACGCAAAAGGCAAAATGGCGAGGGCAGGGCAGCCGGAATTTCCGACAAAAATCCCACCGGTCCACCCTCGTTCCTCGTCAGCAATCCTCTCGACTGATTTGTCACCTAAGTAAAAGCCCTAATACGCTCCAGGTTCTCTGTTTGCGCCATTTCGGAAGCTGAATAGGCAGATATAATAATGCTTAGGGGCGGCAACATCGCAAAACCTTCCGCATACAAAGCATATTAAATTATTAAAGCTTGATACCCGGGTAAATTACTCGAGCATTGCTCCGCCGCGTTAAGAATGTTATTTTCACTACGCTAATTACAAAGCCCGTGTGTGTTCTCGCTCCCGAGCGATGTCTTTTTTCCTTCTTTTTTTTTTTTTTTGACGTTGCAATTTTCGTGCCCGGAAATGTTCGCGCGCGTGTCTCCGTTCGCTTCAAATTCTTTCGTTTCATTGTGCCGCGTTTAAAATTCAACGGTTTTGTAGTAATTCAACGGTTGCAACCGTTGCCATGGGAACGGCCAGTCAAGACGGG
>JABFPN010001280.1:11077-30965 GCA_022817305.1 Leptoteleia sp. ZL-2020 | reverse complement strand
AAAATCATTCCCCCCCCCCCCCACCGTAACGGAGTTGTCGGGTGTTGGAAAAAGGAGAAAGAAAACGGTGGAAGAACAATGTGGAAGCTCGACTTTGATCCTGCGGTTCGCTCGGCGTGTCGCGTGATGGATCGCGTCGACTGGAAGTAAAGCGCATGTCCCGAAGTAATCAGCTGTTCCACGCCATCTTGTCGTCTGCCCCCAGCTGTAGGCTCGCCTACTCGAATACACAACTGACCTCGTCGAGCCCAGGGACGCGCAACTCTTCCCTTTCCTTGCGCCTCGTTCCGTCGCAACACATTGCTTCGAATTCGTAATCGCCACTCTTATCGCCATTATATTCCTGCCTTATTCTCACGCTAATTAAACCCCTTTTCCCTCGAAGCTTTTTTCTTTCTCCACCGCGACTATTTTTTTTTTTATTCGCTTTAACGAATTTCAACTTGCTCGTCTTTGAATTTCACCTGTGATTCCGCTCGGCACTTTAACGGCACTGTTTCTCTTTGGTTTACACTTTGAGGACACTCCGCGACAAAAATTGTGTACGGGCGTTCGCATTTTTCCATGTATGCAATATGAATTATTATTTCGTTACTCGAAAAGCGATAATGAACTTGTAGAGGAAGATAAAAAAACAAAGGTCAGGTGTTATTAGATTTTCGGCAATGTTTGCTGTAATTTTTATAGTGGCATTGGATTGTTTTTTAATTGCCAATTATTGTTGGTAGTAAAAGTACAGTGCCTGAGTATTCGTGATATTTTTTAGTTTTAATTTCCGGTTGCTCTTCGTCGTATTTTTTCAGCTAAAAGTATTTATAATTGAATTGCATTTGATTGTTTCCTGAAAGTATCGAAAAATTATTATGACATGATGGAATTTGATTAGCAGTACATCATAATTCGGATGAATATCGAACGCCGTATTATAGATAGGTTTTTCTACTGCTTTTTATCTCGGTTTTTGGATACTGCGATGGCAATGATAACACTCCTCAAAAGAAGAAGTTGAACTTCTCTGCAAATATCGGAAAAACTCTGAAAAACTGCTAAAATCGAGGGCAGAATAATAATATATTATTTATGTCCTCGATAAATAAAGTTTTATATTATCCTGCTGAAATATTTACTTGAAAAACTAATATGATTTTGAAAAATTACAAGTGATACGTACTAGAAACATCTCGGACAAATAAATTGCATGTGCTTTATACGCGTGCTTGCTTGGGTGGGATCAATTAACTATTTTCCACTCAACGCGACGTATATGCGATATCGTAGATGTGAAATCTTAATGATATTACAGATATGACATTAATAAAAAATTGTCAGGAATCGAACGCGCGAAGTCGTTAGCATTCAACTTTTCATTGTCTGACGCGTTACTCGCATAGCCACTGCGACTATTGATTTTCGATGCTCGAGGTTTCAACTGTATCAGCATCTGAAAGCAAATTAAAATCATAACATTAATAATTAATGCATAGAAATAATACATTAATAGTTATCACGCAATGGAAAAAGCAAGACAATGAGGGGATAAAATCAGGTTGAACATTTCTCACAATTATAATAATATGACATTAATTATTTTAATGTGTAAATTAAAATGTTTAAAATTAACGTTGTATATATATATATATATATTCTACATACAGAATATATAGTAAAAGAAATATTGTTACATGTGCAGAATCTTATCGAGCTGATTTTCTATTGTTTGCTGGAAAAGTATTTAGATTATTTTGTAATATATATGACCTTCTGCATAAGAAAATTGTTTGTAAAACTATACTAATTTTTCGCAACAATTTTTCACAGTGTAATAAATATAATTTCAATAACTTCCCTTTTTAATTAATTATTATAATGAGTCCTTCAAAGTAATAACATATATTACTAATATTCCTGGAACATTGTAGCATTTTCATAAATCTGTTATTATTCCGAAGGCCGCACTTTAGTGCACAAATGTTAAAGGAAACATTTTACGTCATCAGTATTACCGTAACCGCGTAAATAATTAAAATAATTCCTTTTTTGCCTTTCCTTGTTAATCTTATTCGGGATGAAAATTGGGAAAAGAGAATTAGTTTCATCGTTAAAATATTTATATTTTCCTCTTGTATTTATCGAAAGGGAAGGTTACATAAAAACCGTTGTACTTTTACCATTGAAATTTGTTACGGCAAAATTGTGGCCGCGATAAAAAAAGCTCTCGAATGTCGCGAAACAAAATGAGTAATCCGGCCGAGATAAATAATTTTACATCGAGGATTTAAAGCGTCCGTGAAAGAGTTTCCTCGCTAAATTTGGTATCGAGACGAGTCGCGTCGAACCTTTTGTCAACATTTACCATATTCCCTTCAGCCAATTGGAATTTTGTTTCTCGCGACTTCCATTTACTCGACAAAGTTCAAACTGAAGCGCATAATTTAATAACGCACTCGCGTACGAGAACTCGAGCACCCTACAAGCTCGCATCAAATGTGCCTCGATGATGGCGACCTTCTGAATTAGATAACTCAAAAGAAATAGAAAAAAAAGAGTCGTTCGACATTTTTAGAGGCAGCTTTTAAGGTTAATTGGAGTTGTCGAAATTGCTTTAAAACATTTTTCTAGGTCGACGAAAACGCATTCTTTTGATCCGCATACACGTTTTCTCTTGTATCCCGTTTCATTATATATATATATACAATATATTTCCCTCTTTTTTATGAGCTAATTTCAGTTTATTACTTAGCAGTTGAACGTTTAAATTCATCGGTGATATTCATAGGCGTTAAAGTCAGTTAAATTGAGCATTCAAAAAATCAATATTTCATTACGTGTATATAATTTGGTATCTTTTTGGAATCAGAGGAATGGCGTTACAAGAACTTTATTTCATTTTACATTTTAAACTGAAATCAAGTCTACAATTGTTATTTACAGTTACATAATATTGCAGTATAACGACAGATTTAATTAGAAATTACTGCTAGTAATATTAGTTGATCTGTGTTTACCTTAAGCTTTTTCCTTATTTAAATATAAGTATGTAAATATACATTACTATTGCAACAATTTGGCACTCAATTCGGAAATAAATGGTTCTAATTCTGTTTCCAAAATTGCCTTGTAAATATCACCATTGAACTGGTAATCTACATTGGAAGAAGTAGAACAGAAAGTTACCATTATTACCAAACTGGATACTATAATTCTACCGATGTGATGTAATTTTATGTCAGAAATGAACTTTCAATAACGTCATATTAATTGCGCAATTAAATTGACGAAAGTATCTCTTAATTCGTGAAAGATATTTTATTATTACGTTCACATTTCAATCTCATGCGATGCTCATCAGCTTTGCGACATCCAACACATAACAATTAAAACGCATCAATCCAATTACATGAGTCGACGTACCACATTTTTCATTGTAATTTTACAGGACTGGCTTCGGGTGAATGACGTCACTGGCACGTGTAAATTCGACCGAATAAGTCAGAGCTGCATAGCGAGTAAAAATAATGACTGTTACATACACGTGACGGCCCTGTAATATTAGTCGCTGCAAGGTAGAGTCATGTGCGTGCGAGCGAGACGGATTCAGGATGTCAAAGGGAGAGGGAGTAAGCCAGAGGACTGTGTACGTAAGCTCAGTCGATAAGTGCACACATGTGCGAATTAAAGGTCCGCGATGCATAATAATACTATCCGATTCATAGACATCAGCCTTGACACGATATTTCACTGCTCTTTCTTCATATCGAGTGTCTCGTTTCCTCCATCTATTCCACCTATCCCTTGCAGTGCGCTAACTTTCTATCCCCGAGTCCATTTCGAAAGGATGTACATGACCCCGACATTATACCGCTGATTTACTTTTATCTAATTTCAACCTTATCGGCAGCTTTTTATCGCGATGCAAGTCAGCTCCAGTTGGACATTGATCACCTTTATCTGCGATCGTTAATGACATTTGTTTTGTTGGCGGCAGTAAAAGCGCAACACCGGACGTTCGTCTCTCACATCCCTTCCAAACACGATTATTCATTTAGCACACGGAAAAATTTATTGGTAGCTGCTACTATACTTTAAAATAACTCGGGGATATGTGTGCCTTTACAATGTACCTTATGGTATTTCGAAAATAAAGTTGGAAAGAGATCTCACTGAGGAATAGAACTCGTGTTCTCATATTCCCGGACTATTACAAAATGTAGTAGCAACTACTAATACGTTTATCTCGATGTATAATATGAATTTAAAACCGTCAACTTAAAGTTCATCTGATTTGTTATAATTTCTCTTGTAAAATTTATGAGAAACTGAGCATTTGCAAATATTCAGTTCAGTGGAAGATTTTTATAAAACGTTGGAAAGATTTGCCTACTAGTTTCTAGTTTCCGAAACATGATTCAATGGCACTGTGATTCAATACCTAGAGTTAATCTTTCGAGTACATTGTTTTACAAATTATCCTTTTATTTTTCGCCTTTACTTTTTAAATTTTGTCATTGAAGGATACCTTGCAGCAGAGAAATTGAATGTCCAAATGTCTCGCCAAAGTCGATGAATATATGGAATTTCAATTTTGCGTAAATTTTAGAAGGAAAAATTCATAGTCATCTATAAAAACAAATCCAATTATTCATACCGTTTGACAGTTCTTTAAAAGTAACAAATTAGCAATTCTATGTTTCTGTACAGTGAAAAATATGAAATAATATGAATTATTAAATTGTGTGGCAATTCTGGATTCCACTTTATGCCGTGTATAAAAAGAGGTAGAAAGTGATTGGTGGAATAAAATTTGAATTAACTTTCTTAAAAGTCAGACTTTATCCGAGCATATTTTCCGGCACTGCGGATATTTATGCTGGAACTATCAAAACGTACTTTGGAACACCCAAAGGCTATAACAGCAATATAAATTTAATTAAAGACATTTCAATGTTCAAAAATACTACTTGCTAATTCAAGTAATTATCTTTGCCTAAGAACTTTTTTCAATTTCAATTGTTTGCGAAGCAAAAAGATAAGAAAATTGTAAAATATGTCAAAGTTCATTTTTCACTTAGTTCCATCGATTTTTAAAATACTGGTACGGGCGAGTTTTTGTTGTAAACATTCGATCTTCTCATTTTATTGCAAAGAAAATCTGTGGTCCGAATACGGTAGCCGCGAATCCAATTTCTCAAAATAGATCACCAGCTCTCAGTGGCATGCTCGCAACTTCGCAATGCTCTCAAATGATTTTCATTAGTGACATTCACATTCGATGCCGATCTATAAATGCCATTGCAACACTCCAATTGGATTTCACTTTTGCCTTTTGTATTACGGGAAAACAACCACATTCAAAATTGTATTTGGATCTTAATCAGACGCTCCTGTCCGGCCAAGCAGATGTAATACGTATCCCAGGTTGTATAAATGTAAAGACCCTTGTTGTGTACATAAAACCCTATCTGTTAATAGGTTCCACAGCTAAACCCACTCTGCTAAAGTTTTCCAATTTTATACAACTTCTCCGGGCAAATATTATTAAATGTTTGTTAAAACATATTTTCGGTGTTTACGACCGAAAAATAAAATAATAATAACAACTTTTCGTAAAATGATGAATGTTTTACGTAAGACAGTGTAATAAATCTTAAAAGAAATAGATACAATTAGGCTGTAAATATTCCGGTGACAGAATGCTTCTTCGGATTCTTCGCTTCGGAGTGTCCAGTATAACAAAGCCTTCCTTTGACACCTGTAAAGCACCTGTATTAGTACTTTGTGGGTAAACATAAATATTTACCCACCATTGTGCGCGAAAACAATAGCCTATTTTACTATTATTACTCCGAGAGAAAGAAATCTGGTCAATTTAACGAAAATATTGTTTAATATAACAAAATATTAGATAACTATGATTAAATTAATCAGAATATTATTGATGCTATGAACATTAATAATAAGTATCTAATAATATTACTAAACCTTTTTCTGAACAAGATTTATAATATATTATACGGTGTATTATAAATAAATAATCCGTCGAGTACGTGCAATAAGTCGTATAATAATTCTAAAATGAGGGTATTTGACCTCGCCGTGGTAAAATTGCAGGGGACAAATATGAATGGGACGGAAAAGTACGATGGGAAGGTGTAAACATGTTTTCCGGGATACGGCTCTTTAAATTTGTCATGGTAGTTTGGAGGTATCTATCTTGTATATAATATACCCGCGTATATATTTGGTAACATGTGATGAAATAAAACAAGACCGGCTGGTACAGCAGGTTTATGTTTGCGCGACGAATAGTAGACGCATCGCAGGGTCCGTATATTGGTCTTTCCATACTTGCACGGGTCATCAGTAGCGCGGCTCGTTAACAATCAACGTATTAAAAGAAGACCCTTTTCGAGATTCATCAAGCTTTATGTCGCCTCACTGCCGATGCGTCTGTCACAAAGAAAGCGTACCGTGAACCTTGCCAGTAACACTTGTTTATCCCATAAATTTCGCGACATCGCTCCAGCGGGTCAATGAAATTTCATCCGATGTCGAGGTTGAACAAAAAAAAAAGTATCCGGGCATCATTTTCCCGTTGGTATTTATTGTACTGGCATTTGACGATGCAAAAAGATGTTTCAAATTTAATTTTGCATTTCAGAAAGTCCCTCGGTAGACGATGAACTCCGCAGTAAACAAATCCACTATTGATTTTTGTTAATGCTTTTAAGAACAAAAAAAAAAGAGCCACTCATATGTAAAAAGATATCCGGCTAAATAATTACAGGGAAGAAATAACTTGTAATTTATAAGTATTCCAATTTGTTGATTGAAATGAAATAGGATATACGAATCAAAGTTCCCATTTGATATTATCTAATCGAGCGTATCATTACACGAGAAACAAAAATAAATTCAGTTTTGAAATACTATATTATATGATACACATGAATGTTAGTTAAAATGTTTGGAATTATTTTGTAATAATTTTTTTCCCCCTCCACAATGTGCAACTTTGCGCGCAACCTATTTCCCCTCTGGGATTAGGTTCAATTTCTTACCGATTTACCATTATCCATTTTGCATAAACTACCTTATTGCTTTTCGTGAAAGCTTCGTCAATTCAAGCGGGTATTATTATGGAATATTTATTATAAAAGCGAGTAAGAATCGTTTATTCAGTTGGATAATTCGGATTAAAGAATATGAATATGTCGATAATATGAACCGTAAAATAGCTCGTAGTAAGGTTTCAATCGTGTCAGTTTTCACTTTGCAATTCTGCTTTTTTCAAGAGCAATTTACACCGAGCAAAATTTATACAGTCAAAACTAAACCGTATACATTTAACAATCTTAATTACAAAGATACTTCAAAATATTTTTCATATATAATTCCAAGTTCGACATCGAAAATCTTTGTGGTATATTTTTAGAGTATTACGAAATATTTCTGGAGTTGAATATTAGAACATTACTTCAGTATATTCAGAATATATTTAAAATGTACTTAAAATAATCTTTGCTATATTAGGGAATAGTGCGTTACTTAACAAGAAAATAAGTAATTTTAAGTTGGTACTGCCAACTTAAAAATATTTACTTCCAGGTCGAGTACGATATCTTATTTGCCATAAAAACTATATGTGTTGGTAGCCTATCGGGTTATCAAAGCACTTTATTTTTAAAGTAAATAAATTACTATTTATATGCTGAATGTCTCCTGAAAAATCCATACAAATGATTAATGTATTGATGAAATGTTTCAGACATGCACTGCTTGGGCGCAGGGCCAGCGAATGGCCAGTCAAGCCCGAGTAGCGGGTTTAGCAGTCACGGGGGTGTTATTAACGTGGTCCGAGCTATTGGAGTCCTTGTATGTGAAGGCAGGATCCAGGGCCCTCCTCGTGGTTACAAGGAGGGCCCGCACTGCGCGGCGCCGCTTCAACCAACTCCCAATAACCATACCTGTGAACAAGACAATTATCTAGTAAGTTTTTATCATATTCTCTTTCTCCTTCCTCTTTTTTAATTAAATTCTTTACTTATGTTATGATTTTAATTATTTTTATTTCAACTTGTTTTACATTTTATTTAGCTTCCAGTATAGAAAATATATTCAATAGAGACTGAGATAAGTTATTTGTACTTTTTGACAAAATTACCATACCTTCTGACTTCATATGAATATCATGTAAAAGATTTGCAAAACCGCTATACAAGTATAAAAACATTTTGCATTAGATACAGTAAAATGTTTTTAAATTAAATTAATATTAAAGATAGTTATAAAAGTCATTTAACAGACACTATAGACAGTGTCTTTTATAAGTCAAAAGTGATGGTCATTTTAAATGTAATTAACATAATTCTCGGTGTATAAATAATGACAAATTACTGTATTTATCAATAAAATTATCAGAGATATACATAACTCAATTTTATTTACAAATGTCATGACTAAGGAATGTAATATTGAAATACGTCATACATAATAGAAAAAATATATAAAAAAATAAACAAATTCTAGAAGAAAAAAGGCTGATACGATCTTGCGTGTTTCCTCGAGCTAAAATATTCCCGAAGATACACGTAACCTTATCATTTTGAATTATAAACGAATGAATAATGTTTTCAGTGTGATAGATACGTCATTCTGGTGCGTGATATAGCAGAGCGTATATCGGTTGGATCATACTTGTGCGTGGAAGTACTGTTATGCAGCGATTGTTCGTGTGGCCTGGCAAAGGCAAGATGCAAGGATCCAATTTTCTCGGTGACAACGATGACCCCGTGGCAGCACTCGTCTGAAATGCTCCTGGAGTATTGGTGCATCGGCGTCATGCCAAGCAAGTATGTATGCAAATTTGTTCGCGCGTGCTCCAAGTTTCATTTTTTCCCCCATAATTCAGTCCTTAATGCGCGAAAACTTATTTAGCTCGAGCTTTTCTGGTATAAATTCAAAATTATGATTATGCACCAGTCATCGACAATTTTTACTCGAATCCAGTCATTCCATTGGATTACTTATTTTTCTCCTTGATTTGCACAAAGGATTATTCCATAAAAAGTGAATATAAATTAAAATTAATGTAATGGGAATCAATTACTAGACGTTAGTTGATTTGGTTTGTAATTGAACTTGATGAATCATTGTCTTCTACATGTATATAGTTTAATAACT
This sequence comes from Leptoteleia sp. ZL-2020, assembly GCA_022817305.1. NCBI lineage: Eukaryota > Metazoa > Arthropoda > Insecta > Hymenoptera > Scelionidae > Leptoteleia > Leptoteleia sp. ZL-2020. The sequence continues at coordinate 21,785 of JABFPN010001280.1, read as the reverse complement.
ATGAAAACTAACAAACTTTTATGAAAACCAAAACACAGCTTTTCTGTATATTTTTACCCATTTTATAATTTTGTAGACATGCTCGTTAAAAAAATACGTGTTACACGCATCATTCCTGTTAGCAGTAATTACTGAGCTGAAATAATAATTTTTGCGTGACATTTTCGAAACAAGAACGAATATTATTATAAAGATGATAGTTTGGACAAGTGTGTCCCGTTTACTAACAATCATAGTAATTTTTCTTAATCTCTTCTTTCTGTTTAGGAGTCAAGAAACAATGAATTACCAGGGTTTGTACCAGGCGGTTCGTTCTCGTTTATACTTCAGCCAAGTAGCTGCTTGGTGGTCCCGTAGCAATGGTATGAAACCAAATTATATTGCTACCAGAGTGGTAGCTTTCAATGAAGATCACTTAAGGAAATTCCGCGAGACTCCCATCGAGCACACCTTTCCTTTGGCTACAACCGGGGATGGAAACTCAATCAAGGTATTGTTGCGATATCAAAGATGACGTCACAAAGTTATCTGTAACAAAAGCAGTTAACATTTTTGAACGTTATGCGGTCTGTTTAAATATTTATAAGATGAATGAAATATTACTCTATTATCTTTGTGGTAGATACCATTAATTGCTGCAAGTAATTATGCAAACTTCTGAAATTGAAAAGCACATTCATTGGTTCAATATTTAAAAATTTTTGATTACAAAATAATTGGAGAATATAAATAACATTTAATACAACAATTTGATAAATAAAACTACAGATAAATATATAAAGAGTAAGCAATGAAAGAACTTTCGTTTACATTTATTCATTTATTTTAGGTGACAGTATGGGCTTTGCCAAGGATGGAAGAAGTGCCGATTTTAAATTGTCCGATACATTTACCGAAAGAGGATGATATAGACGTCGCTCGTGCTTTGACTCCAACTAAAACTATTCCTATATCCACCGTATCACATACCCCCGAACATCTCGTTCTACCAGGTAAAACAATTTAGATATTATGCGACTACTATTAAAAACAATTTGTTTATTTCACGTATATACTTATATCTATACACGATAACGAATGAAACATATATTTGTAGCATTGGTAGACGACCGCCTTCAGACCCCCTGCAATAAGCCAGGAAAGCATCACTGCCGCTGCGAGGAGGAAGACGGTTGTCCACCGTCACCGTCCATCCGTTCAAATGGCGAGAGGAAACGTCGTCGGTCGTTGCCGTGTGGTCCAGCTGAACCGAGCGCGTCCTTCCCTGTGGTTCACCCGTCTTCGTTACCTTTGGTTAAGGAGAACAGTGCCAGAGAACCGAAAGAACCATCACCAATAGTACGATCCGAAGCACCGTCGAACGACTCCAAAAAAGCCAGCAGTCTGAACTTTGACAATCTGGAAAACCGCTTTCGCTCGCAATTGAATATCGATGACCGCGAGGATGGCAACACCGAGAAACGTTACAAGTTGTCATTGGATAAGAATGACGTGAACAAAGATAAACTTGACTTGATCCTAAAAAATCCATTCAATACGATGGAGTATTGTTTGTACGGGGCCAGTCGTTACTCCGCAAAGAACAACAAGAAAGCCTTGGAAAACGTGCACACACAATTGAAGAATTCGAAAGCAATCAGAGATCCAGTGAATGTGATGATCAACCCTTTCAGTAACAACGACCCAAGCACCTCACTGCAAACCAGTTACCTAAATTGCACGGTGCACCGTAAAAATACGAACAAAGACATTAACCAGTTGATGTCAAAACTCACTTTTCCCGAAGATAAGGAAAAGCTGAAAGAAGATAGTGGTTTTCTGGATTGGTTCAGTCGAGTTCCTGGTAGAATGTTGGGTAATGTTATCTTGGAAGATAACAAACTGAAAACCTCAAAGAATCTCCCGGAACAAAGACCAAGTAATCGTAATTTGGAGCTGAGTCCGAGGGAGTTTGATGAGGTGTTGGCTGTGCTGCAGACGAAAATTCCTAGTCGTCGGAAGGTGCCGCCGCGAAATTTCAAACGTCGCGAACCAATTCTTAAAAATGTAGATAAGGAAAAGGAACCGGAGAGCTTGCACAATGTGGTCAACAAGGCGGATATGTTGCTGAACGCCTTATTGCGCACCACGGAGGATAAGAAAAGTGAAATGACAAATGGCACGAAAACCCAAGCTTCGATATCCTCCTATTCGGTGTCGTCTTCATCGTCATCGTCGTCATCGACATCATCGCCGTCATCATCGACGACCTCAAGTGAGCCCTCGCTACTTCCCTCGGACGAAGAGGACGGCTTTCTACCAACGATGCTGAACAAAAGGCTTGTGCGTATCAAGCAACTGTTTAAGCGGGAACAAGAACACAAGCCACAACGAGAGCGACGGCGCCGCTCTAACTCTAGCGCCATCAGCGCTGCCAATGCCACCATCGTAAATACGACGGATTCCAATGGCGTGTACGGACATTCGTCGAAATATAGTACAAATTGCACGGAGAATGTCTGCGATAACGACTCAACTGCAGCCAAGACTTTAGACGAAGTGCCGACGTTACATAGCGTTGCGTCTTCCAGACTTGAAGGTATCTAAGTCATCCGAACTATGAACATTGTTTTAATGAAAGTTTTAAGATTGAAATTAATAATTATTACCCGATAACTTTAATTAAATTAAAAGAAAAATTGTTACTTTTCTGCTTAGACTAATGATTTTGTCATTGTGGTTTCATTGTGTGATTATTTTTTATTATTTATATTATACATGTGTTATTTTTTGATCATTAATATATATATTTTATCATTAAATGCAGAAAATGCAGTACTATCCATTTGTTTGATGTATATATATATGTACATATAATATATGTATATATTTGTATATTTGATTTTATTAAATGAATACTTGTAACTAATATAAACAATAGAAGTACTATAAAATTTAATTTTTTTGTACATTATTCAATATTATAAAGTATTATATAACATTTGTTTACAGTCTAATACAATTATTAATAAGAAATACTGTATTACTAACATTATAATATTACAAAAATATCAATAATTTATTACTATTTATATTTATTTACAGTTTTAAACTTTTGATTTACGAATATTATTAATTTAATCAACACAGTATTAGTATTGGTATTATTTATTTTGATATACAAAAATCCTTGAATAATTTTGCAAAAAATTACGCCGAATGTAATTAAATACCACATTTTTAATGATTAATTAACCACTACTTCTTAGAACTTTAATAAAATATAAAACAAAACTATATAAACCATGTAAAATATATTCCAGTCCGTAATAACTTTTAACAATATAAAAATAAAAGTGATTAAAGTCTGAAACACTGTGACAAAATCATTTCAACTTATTATTTATTAGTTTAAAAAATCTATAACTTACTGTTAATAAACATTTATTTTCGTCTAATAAAACTTTAGATATTGCAAATATAGTTTATTTTGCAATACTACATTATTTTTCTGGGTATATATTGAATTCAAAAGCATTAAAGAATACAATTGTTTTCTTCAGTTGTATTATTTTAGCACAAAATAGTTTTAATAATATTCGATATTATTTTATATAAATCAATGTTGTAATATTCCATTGTGTAGGGCACTCAGGTTATCAAACAAATCGAAATTTGGACAAGATTGTTAATAAGGAAGATGATGAATCGGAAGAGGACGAAACAGTCGATAGAACTGTACCATCGGCAACCGAACAGGAACAATTTAGACGGTCATTGGAAAATGCAGCTTCAATGGTATTTCATAGTCGAACAGGACTACCGCTCACATCCAGTCCTGCACCACTTAGAAGGGGCAGCTGTTGTTTTGACTTTGATAGTAGTTTAAACAGTGTTTCGTCTAAGAGAAGGCAAGTAAAGGCCATTCTTAATATTCCAATATCGAAATTATTTAAGTATCAAACAAAAAAATCAAATATCAATTGTAAGACAATATTTTGCATAAAAACAACAAATAAATAATATCAAAGCAATTGTTGTTGAAAAGAACACTACTCTTTTCTGAAACAAACAGCAATTCTGCAATGTATTAATTTACAATAACAATTTCATTTGTTGATTTGAGAAAAGTTTTTAGCTCTGACACATTATTGGTCGCTTATTAATTGATTAGTTTGTTGCTAATAATCTTATTAATTTAAATTGATCCTTTTTTGTTTTGCATTTTTTTGTTTTGTATTTTAACACAGTAAAAATATTTGTGCTTTTTGAAATGAATGATTCTATACGAAATAGGTGTGTAATAATGTAATTTTCACAGAATAGTTACTTAATTATACTTAAAACTATTTGTTATAACTTTTTAAAATTATCTTTTATAATTTTTGTAACTATTTTGTTCACAATATTTAATGTTAAGAAAGCTTCTTTCTTAATAATTATTTTTGCTTTTGTAAACCCTAACATATACCTTCAAAACAATATTTAAGTCATTTACATGGGACAATAGAATAATGATTTATTTATTGCAACAGTGCACTCTTTGAATTAAATACACCACCAAGTCCTGGCGCAGTATCTTTGGAGGAGACTGATAAGGAAGCAGAAAATGTCTGTGATAACGAAGACGTCATTCGCAGACGGTTTTCGTCACGCAATAGACCAACAAGCCACGCTCTTTTAGGCAGTTTCGAAGAATCTGCATTAAACGGAAGATTGGAACCGGTATCCACTGTTCATGGATTCACTGCGGAGATCGGTGCCAGCGGTTCCTTCTGCCCGAAGCATCGAAAGCTTCCAGTCACTGTGTTCTTCTATACGCTCGGAGATAATGATAAAGTATCATCACCGTATCTTGTAAGTCATTTTGTAAACAAATTATAAGTTATTAAATGCAGTGAAATCTATCAATTTATATTTTAATATATAATCTCTAAATCAATTAATATTTACTAAGATGTTAGAAAAAGTGGATATATTTACTTGTAAAAATTCGGAAATTACTATTCTAAATTTGAATAATTAATCAGATTGTTTAGAATGATTATTGTATACATATGAATACTTGCATCCTTAACACAAAATTACAAACGCTGAATGTTGATAGAAACTTAAATATATCCACACTTTCTTAAAAAGTTCTTAATTTTTAATAGTTTTTTCGTCAAGTACATTTAATTTTATGAAAAATAATCTTACTTAGTTCGTCTATGATATTAATTTTATTGTTGTTGTCTTTACTGCATGAATTTGTGCAAATGTTCAAGTTTAACATAACCTAACTTTTATGTTTCCTTCATTACAGGCTCATATAAACTTAGGAAAGAAAGGTTATCAAGTGCCACGAAGTGGCACCATTCAAGTGACTCTTTCGAATCCTTTGGGCACTGTCGTCAAAATGTTTGTAGTACTTTACGATCTTTCCGATATGCCTCCACGATCTCACACTTTTTTACGCCAGAGAACTTTGCGTGATAAGACATTACGCTACCTCATTCACCTTAGGTCAGTATTTGATTCTCTTATCAATGTTATTATGAATAGTAATTTAATAATTTTGTCTTTTTGCCAATAAATGATTCTCCTTTTGCCAACAAATGAATTCATTTAATTTACACGAAATATATAATGAATTATTAATGCAAAAAGAGATTTGCACGTATCATTATTTTTTTATCCCAAGTTTATTATTATTAGAAAGATATAAAAAAACAAATGTAAAATCAGAATTATAATATTTCTTGGCACAAATCACTTTTCATGTCACAAATTATTTATATTTGATTTATTGTTGATCTGCAATTATTATTAAAATAATGTTATTGAGATATAAGATAATATTGACTGAATAATATTAATATAAATTTATTAAAAAATCGTTCAAATGTTCACAGATTTATGTCGGGTAAGTCTGGAAAAATTTATTTACACACAGACATCCGAATGATTATCTGCCTAAAGTCAGACGTGGATACAGCGTCCGACTTTGCGTCGGAGCCGCCGAAGGAGCTCAGGAGTTACATCCACGGTCCCACGAATCCTAAATTTTCACCAAGGTGCTGAGCCATGTGGCTCTTCCCATGGGGTTGTTGTCAACCACTCCGCCCGCCCAGTCCTCTCCACATCTAATCAACGAACATGTGGAGTTTTAACAAATAACAACAGCAAAACGATCGTGATTGCAAAGGACGCGCTGGCAGAGACAATGGGAAAGGCATACTGAGGAGGACAACTCAAACTCGAACGTCAAACATTGTTCATTCGAAAGCTTATTCAAAAGTAAAGATAAAAGTGAAGAGAAAAACGAAAAACAAACGAAACAAAGTAAAAATTGGAATCTCTCATGGTTTTGTTCTGAATGTCTTATGTCAAATCCATAATCGACGCTCGATAGACAGTATGTAATATAGTATTCAAAGATGAAGGGGCATAATGTTGTTTTTTTTTCTTTGTTCTTTTATTAATAATAAATAAATGTCTTTTTTTATGTAACTTTTTTTTGTCTTTGACAAGTCGCGATCAAGCACTAGATGATCTCCTTAGAACGCCATTCTCTCGACGTATTGTTATAAATACAATAACATAAAAGTCGCGTAAGTTTGTTCATGTGGGATGATACTGCCATGTATGTAGCACCCTGCGATTTATGTAATATCGCGTATACGTATATACGTTTCTGTATGTGCGTACATGCACACGTGTCGGGGAGGTTGCACCTCAGTGGACCATCGTTTTTTCAACTAGAATTACGACCGGTAGATGGTTGACTCCATCAGAATTGAGTTGCGGTGATTTACTTAAATTGACGAGGCGATCGGGCTGTCGAGGTGCAGCTCCCCGAACCAACGACGATTACATTTATGAAACAAGAACACATTTTTTGTGTCCGTAGCACTGTGATGAAAATATAATAGATATGAAGAAGAAAAGAAAATAATGATTTAAAGTAAATATTTGCGTAGTATAGATATTCTAGTTTAATATTCTAATGTCTTTGGAGCATAATAACTAACTGAACAATTATCTAGGTATAACACATTTCTTAATCGCATCATTCAAGCTCACGATTTCTCTCTTTGACAGAACGGAAATATTTCAAGTCAAACGAAACTTTCAGGATTGAACAAGCAGATTCGCGTGTTAATATTAATTTTTTTTACGGATCAAATATATAAGTAATTTTGGGTATATCAAACATTATTTATTTACTTTATTTATTTGTCCGAGTAACTTAACAGTAGTTACATTTCAAATATAATTTCGTTACTATATTGTACTGCTGTTATTTATGTTTGTGTAAGAGATAGTTTGTATTTTGCTGAAATGTAAAAGTGAAAAGTATTATTTAAAATGGGGAAAGTGTCAACGGTAAAGGTGAAATCAAAATTACAAATATTAAGTCATCGTCATTTCGTTTGTAGGTGGAAACAAGAGTTGCATTGAAGATTCAAATAAAGCTACGTATTAAAAACATTGCACGTCCATTGTGTAAGTAAAATAAAAAAAAAAAAAAGAAAAAACGAAGCAGTAGAGCAATATATAGATATACGATATATACTTATATGGGAATATGATAAACAAGATGAAGATATAAAAATTATTTTGATTCAAGGCAATAACGATATTTTGTGAAACAAAGAAATATGAATCATATGTAAAAAATGAGTAGAATTCCAAATACAGTAATAAAAGAAAATAAGAAAACGAAAAGATGGTAAATGTGATTTTTGCGATTAGGATTTGTTCGATCCGTTGATTTCGTAGAATGTTACACAGATATTAAATATATACACTTAAACAGCAAGGAGAAATGGTGTACAATCACTGCCATGCTGGATATATTTTATAGTATAGTTTAATGTTAAAGCGAAAAGACTCATCGTGCATTGGTCTTTTGGATAAAATTGTCGATTCAGTTCAGTAGGACGTATTATTATACATTATATTACATATTATTTATTATTATTGGAATTTTTATAGTTCTACAACTTTTATTATTATAAAATGAATCATCATTTTTAAAATATAATACGATTGTTAAAGATCCAATTCAATAAAGAGTTGTACATTTATGAATTAGTTTTGAAAATTCACGGTGATAATAAAAGTCGAAATTAATTTTAATTATATACAATTTTTGTTAAAGTTTATTATACGTTATATTCTTTTCCTGCAAATATTGAACTTGTAAATCAAAATAAATATTTTAACATATTAAAACTTAAATATCGTATTTTTTATTTAACCGTTTAACATATTTATGTAAATGTTCCCATATAGGAAATCATAAGAATATATTGGTTTATTGAAAACCTCCTAATAATTCACACCATAACAATAAAATATAAGTGCCCTCCAAATAATAGTTTTACTAGGTAACGTAATATAAAAGATCAAAAATGTAAATTTCATGAACGGCATCGTATAGAGGTTAACGGTTAATTTTATATTTTGATTATTAAACATTTGCATCGTATAAAATCAGATTTGCATTATAGGAAAACCTAAACATTCTTAATTTGTATTATTCTTAATTTTTTTTCCAATTTTTTAAGTAATTGCCTCATTGGTAATGAAGTAAGAGATTTAAAGTATAGCTTCTGAAAAGCGACGCTAGTGGCGCTCCCAAGTTCCATGAGTTGAAAATTCGCGAGCCAAAGAATCGGTTTAAATTTCGATTAAATCCGGTTGCATCGTAGTTGCATCGTATAAAATTATACTATTTGCCATATTTAGTGAAACCCAAATATTCTTAACGTACATATTTTTTTATTCTTAATATTTAAAAGATAGTTTTTCGCTTGTATATAAGTCTTTGGTGATCTTGAGAAAAAAAGGATTCTACATATCGGTTCTGAAAAATGGCGGTTAGATAACAATCAGTTTACAGTTCGTTTATTTTACAATCGCGTTGCACAAAATGAAGTCAGCATCGAATAACATTAAATTAGATATTCCTTACATACATTGAATTTTAGTTACGCCGTGATTGTATCATAAACAATTATATTTTCGTCGGATATAGTGAGACATAATATTCTTAATTATTTTTTCTTTTTTTCTTTCGATTAATATATATTTACACATTAGGGTACGAACTGAATGCATTATTTAATGTGAAACATACTCATTCTAATTGTTACTTTGAAAATGATAATTTTCTGTTAAAAACATAAATACAAAAAAAGTATAGGTTCCAAGAATTGGGATTGTTGTTTGTTTATTTGACGCTAATATGTATTTTGTGCGGCGCTCGGTCAACGGGAAGTTAATATCTCGCGCAACATTTATTTATCGCGAATGTTATATTTGTGAGTTTTGTGCGACAAAAATTTAACATCGTTTGGTATTGGTGGTGCGTTTTCTTTGTTAGAAGGATTTGGCGCGAGGCATATTTCTTGCAATGTATCCATTCCACCATTACGTAATATAAAAATCATAAAAGTTAATTTTGATAAACGGCAACGTATAAAGTTAAACAGTTAATTTTCCATTTCAATTATAAAACGTTTGCATCGTATAAAATCAGATTTGCATTATAGGAAAACCTAAACATTCTTAATTTGTATTATTCTTAATTTTGAAAATTTGTAAGAAAGTTTTTTCCCTTATTTGGTAAAGAAATTGCCTTATTTGGTATTGCAGTAAAAGAGATTTAAAGTATAGCTTCTGAAAAGCGACGCTAGTGGCGCTACCAAGTTCCATGAGTTGAAAATTCGCGAGCCAAAGAGTCGGTTTAAATTTCGATTAAATCCGGTTGCATCGTAGTTTCATCGTATAAAATTATACTATTTGCCATATTTAGTGAAACCCAAATATTCTTAACGTACATATTTTTTTATTCTTAATCTTTAAAAGATAGTTTTTCGCTTGTAATAAGTATTTTGTGATATCGAGAAAAAAAGGATTCTACATATCGGTTCTGAAAAATGGCGGTTAGGTAACAATCAGTTTACAGTTCGTTTATTTTACAATCGCGTTGCACAAAATGAAGTCAGCATCGAATAAAATTAAATTAGATATTCCTTACATACATTGAATTTTAGTTACGCCGTGATTGTATTACAAACAATTATATTTTCGTCGGATATAATGAGACATAATATTCTTAATTATTTTTTTCTTTTTTTATTTCGATTAATATATATTTACACATTAGGGTACGAACTGAATGCATTATTTAATGTGAAACATACTCATTCTAATTGTTACTTTGAAAATGATAATTTTCTGTTAAAAACATAAATACAAAAAAAGTATAGGTTCCAAGAATTGGGATTGTTGTTTGTTTATTTGACGCTAATATGTATTTTGTGCGGCGCTCGGTCAACGGGAAGTTAATATCTCGCGCAACATTTATTTATCGCGAATGTTATATTTGTGAGTTTTGTGCGACAAAAATTTAACATCGTTTGGTATTGGTGGTGCGTTTTCTTTGTTAGAAGGATTTGGCGCGAGGCATATTTCTTGCAATGTATCCATTCCACCATTACGTAATATAAAAATCATAAAAGTTAATTTTGATAAACGGCAACGTATAAAGTTAAACAGTTAATTTTCCATTTCAATTATAAAACGTTTGCATCGTATAAAATCAGATTTGCATTATAGGAAAACCTAAACATTCTTAATTTGTATTATTCTTAATTTTGAAAATTTGTAAGAAAGTTTTTTCCCTTATTTGGTAAAGAAATTGCCTTATTTGGTATTGCAGTAAAAGAGATTTAAA
>JABFPN010001280.1:0-10977 GCA_022817305.1 Leptoteleia sp. ZL-2020 | reverse complement strand
GCATTATAGGAAAACCTAAACATTCTTAATTTGTATTATTCTTAATTTTGAAAATTTGTAAGAAAGTTTTTTCCCTTATTTGGTAAAGAAATTGCCTTATTTGGTATTGCAGTAAAAGAGATTTAAAATGTAGCTTCTGAAAAACGGCGCTAGTGGCGCTCTCAAGTTCCATGATTTGAAAATTCGCGAGCCAAAGTGTCGGTTTAAGTTTCAGTTAAATCCGGTTGCATCGTAGTTGCATCGCATAAAATTATACTATTTGCCATGTTTAGTGAATCCCAAATATTCTTAACGTATAAATTTTTTTATTATTAAGCTTTAATAGATAATTTTTCTCTTGTAATAAGTCTTTTGTGATCCCAAGAAAAAATGAGTTCTACGTATCGCTTCTAAAAAAACGGCAGTTTCGCAACAATCTATTCTTTTCTACTGTCCTTTTCTTTCCGAATCTTAAGATTTAGAAAAAAAAGGAAAAAATCTTGTGAAATATTTTATTTGAATGCGAAATTCTTCGGTATTAAAATACAAAAGATGGCTCTTAACGATTAATGACTACGCCAAACGGATATACCATACAATGCAAATTATAAAATTTAATAGAAAAACATGGGGTCTTTGGGCGAAAACTTTATGGCAAATTTGTGGTAATTTTGTACTATTTGCTTTTTTCATCTATTCATTCGTCGGTAAAATAGACCACAAAGTAAGCAGGCAACGCGACAGTCGTGTGCTGATTTTTTAACGTGAAATCGTATTTGTTCGAAAGTTTTTGATCGCAAAGTAAAGATCGGCGCGAGTGTTTGATACGTGAAGTTCGCAACATAACCTGCGGAGCCGTTGACGGAGGACACAGAGGACAATGCAGCTTAAGGCAGTAATCAGCAGTAATGCAGTAAGTGTCATAGATGATAGTTTAAGAGTCATAAATGATACAAATTATTTAACATTCTAGAACATGTTATCTTTAAATTTTCTTCAGCTCATGTTAATTTTTTTTAAATGAAGCTTCATATAAATTCTAATGTCTGTAATGTTTGTACAAAATTATAATTATAGGTTTCATTTATACATTGAAATGGTTTTCCATTCGTTTTAACTATATCTAAGAAATCACTATAACATGAGTAAAAAAATAAGTAGAGTATAAATTGTTAAATATAATTAATACAATATCTGACTATTATTTTCATATTTACATTATTTCCATAGTGAACACATATGTGTTCTATGTGGACATTGAAATGCTTTTGCAAATTCTTTACTATTGGCAACTATTCCATTAATTCTTATTGGTGGTACTGAATGTACATCAGTATTATCTTCGGATTCTTCTCTTGATATTGTGCAGAAATTCTGTAAATCATTTAACCATTTAATTATATTAATACAGTATATAAGATTAATGATTTATATTAGAAAGATATTTCTGTATATCTTACACTGGCAAAAGAGTAAAAGAATAATTGATCAGAAGTAAAATGTTCCAAGCCTGGTAATTTTTTGTCCTTATGACATCGGGTAAGTTTCTTATAAGCACCAAAGGCTGCAGTCATTCCTGCATTATCTGCAGTATTTTCACTACTTGTTAAATTGCCATTGGTCTGAAAAGATATAATTGAAGTTTTATGTAAAATCTAAAATCATGTAATATAATTTTATTGATCTATATTTTTCTTTTTTAAATGATTGGCTTGTATATATTTCAATATTATTTTAATTAACTAATAAATTTAAAGAAAGTACTTAAAAGTAGCAAAATAAAAAATAATCAAAACAATTAATTTCCAAAAATCTGTATTCAAATGTTGTTATATACTTACAGAATAATTATTAAATTGATCCATAATACATTGTACTCTTTTTTCATAGAAGTTACTCATTTTTTCAGGCCAATGTGCCACTAAATTTCCTTCTTTATTAAATTTACGACCTAAATAAATATTTAATGTTATTAATACTTTTCTACATATGGTATGATACTTAAGGGTAAGTGCTATATCATGATCAGCAATTATTTTGATTGCGAATGATTTTTCGTATTATTAATTTTATCAATTTTGCATATTATTTTGATTGAGATAGTAAATATTACAAAAAACTACTTGAAGGTTAGTCAAGGAAGCTTTTATTTTGGAGATATATTGAAAATATTTTTCTTTTCTATTATATATGTATAGTGCTGCGGTGATAGTAATAGTAATATTTCTGTAATGATAAATATGAAATTTATATTTGTAATGGCATAAATAATGTTTACCATTTGGATCGAATCCATGCGACATTTCATGTCCACTGATAAATCCAATACTACCATAGTTCATAGCTCTATAATTGGAATTTTATTACATGAGTTATAATATATAATCATGTGTTACTTAACATGGAAATATATACACAGAGAAAAAAATCTAATGAACAAGTCTAACATGTTAATAAAGTGGAGATATATCTGGAAAAATTAAAATAATCATTATCTTCAATTAATAGATAAGTATGACAATTATTATTTGAAAGCAAGCAATAGTTAATATGTCCAGGTAACTTAAGATAGTACTTTTCATCATTCTTGTTAACTTATTATTATATATTGTTAAGTATATATATCCACATTAATAACATTTTAGTCATTTGTATTAGATATTTTCTCTCCGTGTAGTATCAAGTTGGTAATTCAAGCTGAAGATGAGGGATCATCAATTTAAAAAATATATTTTCCAATAAAATTAATAATTGAAATAGTTTGCATATATAATTTTGTTACGCAAGTGCAATTATTTATAATATTTGCTTTGAAATGAACTTTTTTGCTTACTTTGGTAGTGATGAATCAAAGATCGGTAAGGTAATTTCAGCGGCAAGTATTGCTGTAAAAAATGATATTTATATTAAGTCATGAAATTGTAAATTATTGTGTTTACTTTTGTTTGTTGTGTTTACTAATAATAAAATAGTGCTTATATCAGTACAACACGGAGAGAAATGTTTCCAAAGAATAAATTTATGTAAATTTTGATTTTATATTTGTTACTTTGGATGTTTTTTCTTCCAATAAAGGAATACCTACTTAAGGAGTTAGAACTATGCATGTAATAAGCATTTGATACTGTCGGTTCAAAGACCCACCTAAAAATAAATGTTTTATCTATATAGTACGTTTAATTATCGACTAATAAAAAGTCGAAAGATAAATACTCACTTGGTTTTATCAAACGGTTTTTGCAACTCTTTCATAGTTTCTCTTTTAGACCAAACCATCGTATTAATCACATTTTCATATAAATCATTTCCCAGTTGTAACTAAAATTGTATTAATCGATGCACGATTTAATGTAACATGATAAATTACTTAATATAATTTCATAAATAAAAAAAGTGTTAACTTTTGCTTAAAAACATGATTGTTTAAGTCCAAATATTAATGGAATCAAAGATATTTAGAGTTATTAACATTGTAATGATTTAATACCATTAATAGATCTATATCTTCACTTAATTGGAATTAAACTTCTAAAAGTATCCTCTTCTCAGAAATGCATTTTTCTCAACATGAAAATATATTTTTGGTTCAAAATGTTTTTAATATTTTTCTTTTTGAAGAGATTTTTGTTTATTCTATTAAAAAGAATTGTATATATTATACAAAGATATCAAATATTTCCTATGAAAAAATAAAAAAATTGCACTTACTCCGTCAAAATGATGATTAAACTCGGTTAAATTGTTGTACCAGTCTGGATAAGCAATTCGAACCTCCATGTTGTTAACTTTGTCAATATTTTCCAGTTTAATTTCATTACTTAACCAATTAGATTCTTCAATATCAACTGCTAACTGACGCCGTACGTTCTCTGCAACATTTTTTACCTAAAAATAAGTTGTCAATCAAGTTTCTTTTTTATAATAATTCTATAACGAAACACGATTGAAAAATTCATTTTATCTTGAAACTTACTTCTTCAATAACATCTTGAGTAATGTTTCTTTTAGCAAATTCGTACGAAGTTCCTAATTCTATAGGATCTAATGCTAAACATATTTCCCATCTACATTGTAAATTATATTATTAATGTTAAAAATTGTAAAGTTAAATTTAATGTTAAATTGATATAGATCTTATTAATCATTAAAAATAAAATGTTTCAGTCAATCAAGATAGAATGATAAATTCTTAATTTTATGAGAATTGCATAGTTTCAAAAGCATTCATGTGATGGAGAAGAAAAAGTCATATCTATAAAAGATCTAAAATATATTATTATAATTTTAGTAAATATTAAATTATAACACAATTTTTATATTTATTTCAACATAAATTTATCCTAAAAATATTTATAAAGAAACACCTAAAGCTGTTGTAGTTAATTCTTATAATATTTAGTTAGTTTTTGGTAAACCCATGCTGGACAATTAATTTTTTAATTATCTAATAGTAATAATCAGAAAAATACTTTGCAATTTAAGACTTTGTATCATAAAAGATTTAAAAAAAGATATCTGTTCTATTGAATACCTGTCAGGAAAGTCTTCTGGATCGCTTATCAATCTATACATGATGATAGCCTCACGACTTAATTCCTCAGTTGTATATGGTAACATTTTCATAATATACATCCATTGAATATAATTTACTGGAGGAATGTAACGAATATTATTAAGATATTTATGTTACTAATTAATGCGATAAATGATAACTTCAATTAAGCGATAAATAATTACCTATTGTCCGACTTGATGTCATGTCCAATAATTTAGCGAGGGCAGTAATATATTGCGGTTCACGGACTATAATCGTATCGGAATCTGATATTGTGATATTTGCATCTTTTAAGTATATATGGAATGTATCCTGCCAGTCGATCTAAAATAATAAGGATTACTTTAAAATGTTCGAAATTAATAACATTTTCTCAAGTGTATTTAATACTAAATATTGTACATCAGCAAAGATCTTTCTCTATTAAAAATATGACAGGATTAATCATGTATACTTAAGGAGCAGTTTCTCTTGTTTAAAGTACGCTTAAAAATAATATACCTTGGCATGCGCCGAATCTCCTCCTGCTTTATTATAGAGCTTTTGCAAATCTGCAATCGTCATATAATTCTTCCATCGTTCAAAGTCTTGTCTCTCTTCTTCTTCAGATAAAATCTATGAATGTTTGGATTCATATTAGTTTCATTTAAATCATAAATTTTACATTTGAATTTAAATTATCTTAAAGTCAAGATTGAAGCATCTAATATATATATAATACTATACTTATATTTACTATTTTGTATCAATACCTTTGACTTTTTAGAATAATACAATGTAATACTCACAGTTATAATTCGTAAACCAAATTCCATCATGTCCTTCAAATCTTCCAAAACATAATTATTTTCAAGATATTGATTTTCACGGTTGAAGGCATCTGCTACCAGTGCCAAAAGAGCTGTGTAATTGTCTGCTATGTCATCTGCATTGCTAAGTGATAAAGATGTATAACTAAATAAATTTACATCCGGCTGGTCTAACTGCAAAAACGTTCTGTGTTGTAATGACGCGCGTTGATAAATCCACATTGGATTTTAAATTATCAGATTAGTGCTTTAAGTTTAAGCATTTCTTATGAGTTTTGAAATATGAACTTCAACTTACAAATAACATTGACTTCGTTGAATTTGTTAAATCTGCATCAATATCAATAGCAAAGAGCGTATGAACCCCTGTAATGTTTGCATAATAGTCGTGAACGGTTTGCCACGAATATTTGTTTTCGTCCCATTTGTCTGCCCTCATTGCAAATGGCCATCCTCCTATTGCATTTACAGTATTCAGAATAGGTTCAAGTCCAACTTCGTTAATTCTGTCTAAAATCAAAAGTTTCATACTTTTAATTGTTCATGCATTCCATACCATACAGGGAAACTCTTTAATCTGACTTACCTAAGTCCATGCACGATTGATACCATTTTTTTTGAAGTTGAAGTGGTGCCGGATCTTCGGGTTTAATGTCTTCTTCCAATAGACCTATTAAATAATCAATTATGCGGTTAAGTAATGAGATGTGAATGGTAGTAAAGTGTTATGAATGCAGTGAGAACAATTTATTTTAATATGTCCTTAAAAAGGTTTCAAAAATAGTGCATTGTATAAGTAATTTTCATTTGTGGCATTTCATTTTTCTCATTGCGATGATCGATATTTATTGAAGTTAATGATCGCTTTATAAAATGACAGTTAATCAGTTCGAGATAATTATAAATAAAGATTACTTATAATACATTGTTATCAATTAAATGTCATTTTCAGAAAAAAGTTTGTACTCGTTTTTTGTATGCTTCTTCAGAATTTGTTGTATATTAAATATAAATTAAAGTTGGGGTTTCTAGATCATTAGTACCATGTATTATTAATGTAAAAAGATGTAGTTAATTGTGTTAAATTTATTAATTACGTCGCTTCATCTCATCGATCTTGCTTTGCACTATTTTGTC
Organism: Leptoteleia sp. ZL-2020; assembly: GCA_022817305.1. Lineage (NCBI taxonomy): Eukaryota > Metazoa > Arthropoda > Insecta > Hymenoptera > Scelionidae > Leptoteleia > Leptoteleia sp. ZL-2020. Next base: position 4,497 of record JABFPN010001280.1, on the reverse strand, counting down.
GATATTCCATTCACTTTCTTTGGCAGGTATAGTAAAATTAACTGGCCATCCTCCGCAGACATATTCATAGAAATCTCCGCATGGATCTGCTGATTGGTTCATACCCTGTAGAATGAATTCTCCTATAAAACGTCATAATAAATTAATATTTTATCATAACAATATGATACACACTAAAAAATATATAATATATACTGAATGTAACATTGAGAAAAACGTTAACATAACAATTATTATACTGTGTCAATAAGTAGGTGACAAGATAATTAATAGGTAACAGCATAATTAAAGTAATTGTTTGTTTGGTAACTTTTTTTTATTTTTTTTAAATTACTATTTAAGCGTTAAAATATTAAAGAAAAAGATGACATCTTTTAAAATATTGCAAAACGTATCTTTAAAATAGGGCTTTTAAACAATAAATTTAGCAACCCCTTTGTAATACTATTCGTCATTGTCATAGTAAGAAATTAGTTGTTATTTAGCAAGGTTATGTTTATGATAATTTCAAATGTTATACATTTTTTATCTTTTAAATTTTAACTTATCTTGTAGGATATTATTTTCATTCTAAATGCACTAGCTCATTTGAAACATGAGATAGGCGCCGCCCCCTATCATTGCTTTTAAAATAAAAGTACGAAGGCGTGTATTTTATTCCCACGGTTAACAGCATTGAAACATTTAATATGAAATATTATATATTATATATAAAAAACTCAAATTCTCATATTTACATCGAAGTAACTTATTTACAAATATTAAACAAATTAACGAATTTTTATAGAAAAACCAAATGACAATCTAAAAGTTAACATCCCAGCAGGAAATATTCTACCGGCCAAGTAAAGGCATAGTATTAGTGTCAACAATTTCCTGTAGGGATGTTTGGGATCTATAATTTCATAATATATATATATATACATTGTATTTATCAACCTTTACTACGTTTATTTTTAATTTGCAATAATAAAATTTAATAATTAAATTTAATAATAAAATAAACAGTTCTTATTAAAAGAAAGAAGTATTTTGAAGAATTATGCTTCAAGATTACGTCTAATATAAATAATTATGAATCAGTATGAATTTTTATCAGAATACATAAATAAACAATTTTATACATGTCGACTGAATAATTCAATTTATGACTTATTATGAAAATTTATGACCGCTTATACTTATTTCCATTGAAAGTAACATTAAGAGTTTATAAAATTGTATGTTTTACATACCAATAGAATCGTAATGTTGTTATTTGTGACTTGAGTATATATAATTGTTTATTAATAAATTTTCATATGAAATAATTTTCTATACAACATGATATAATGGATTAAACTAAATGTTAATTCGACAGTATAAATATTCTAACTATATTTATTCGAAAGAAATTGCATTATTAAATGAAAATGTTATTTTTATCATTATACAAATAATTTGAGGGAGATAAAAAAAAATGAAAATTAATGTTGCATCTCAGCGATTTTCGTATGATTTTGTATTACATAATTTCATGATCATTAGTGTAATATAGTGATGAGAATTGAGACAAAAAAGTGCATTTATTGCAGTGGCATAAATTTGTGTTTGTAAATACGAGTATGGGTACGGGTATAACAGAGTAATGAATTTTTCCTCCATATCATTATTTGAGTAAAAAATTTCATTTAAAAATGGACATTAATAAACAACTACAAAAATATAGAAAACAATTGCATATTTATATAAATGGATAATTATGCTCAAGCAAAGTAAAAAATTCTAGTCTTTATTATTACATGTTTTTGTTTAAACAAGTCATATTTAAATAACTTTTATATTTTACTTGTATGAAAAACTATATAATGAAAGAACGAAAAAAAAATGGTATATATTTGGCAAAAGTGGGAAAACTATGGCATACCGTTGCAAAACGTTTATTAAATCATTTTTTACATGCAGGATATAAGAAATCACACGACTTGCAGACTTTATTTTTTTTTCTTCCATGTCCTTCGCAATTTTCAATTATTTCCGACTTTCTTCGACATATTCGATTAATTGTCATTATTTCTTCTTATTTCTTGATTATATTGTAATATTTATTTTTGTAAAGGTCTTCAAAACACTTTTTAAACTAGTTAAGAGTATCAACAATTCAAATATTTGGACTTTACTCGAAATTCAATAAAACCCACAATATATTAAAATTTCTATTTATCATAAAATTGAAATAAAAATATATCCGCCTGTAAAATGTAATTACACGTACGATTTCAATGTCAATTGGTTGCACAATAAAATTAAAATAAAAGTCTTTTATTTCAATGAAATTATAAAAAGTGTTTGATACTTATTCGTGTTGAAGGAAAGATATTTGAAGCAAGAATTAATGCAAACAAAGGTAAATCGATCACAGAAGGACATTTTTTTTAAATGCCTAAAAAAGATGGTTTTTATATATTTTTCCTGTACGACACTATTTTTGCAATTTACGTCGGTATCGAGTTACAAGTTATTATGACAGTAGCCTTCTTAAATCAATTTTTACAACTCACCAGCAATTTTACATTCCTCAGTTGTACACACGTCGTCTTCCTGGATATCTCTATTATGTAATTTGCGTAGGTGTCTCGTTGAACCGGCAGCAATAAGTAAAATCCTAAAAATCACCAATGAAAAAGTCAGCATCCTTCCGTTCAACGTTACACTAATACAAAAGCTTATTTTATTCTAATCAGTATTGAAAAATTGAATTGAATCGTAATTAATCCATCGTAGATCTTACACAAAACTTAGTTCCTTTAGCATTTTCAATCACCGCGTTACACTGCTAACATGAGACGAGTCTTTCTTAAAATCTCTGCCTAATCTGTATCATTTAACGACACGGATATTCAGTGAAGTTTAGCTTGCCGATAATCTGAAGAGGCAACCCCACTCCGGTACGAAGACTTCACACTAAAACCAATCGCAAAAGAATGACGCGTGTTTTGAAATGCATTTCCATGTCTAACCCCTTCCTCTAAACCGCTCGTGTATCGTATTACGATATTTGTTATCGTAATTCAAAACAAAGTATTGGCTAATTAACAGTCGTTGATAATCTAAAATAGTAATTATGTTTACTCACAATTATTTATATAATTATATCTATCATACAAAGATAAATTCGCTTTGAAACTTGCGCGAACAAGTGCTCATAATAAATGTAAATTCAGTTTTTATTCTTCGTTCGTGTATTTTTCTTTACTTCTTTGAGCCTACTGATCATTTTTTCAAATAAAGCCTGAATTATTAAACTACATTGCAGTTTTATTGTAACAGTGATTTTGAAGTCATTTGTAGAATATTTGTTTTGATATAAGTTAAGAAAAATGTTAGATCAGTGGAGACTGGCAAAATAGACATAGTTGAAAGGTATAGAATGTGCAAAGATTTGAAGGTTCTGCTTGAAAATATGGTACTAATGATACGATTTTTAATTGTATAAATTATTCTTCTTTTTTTGATTATGAATATGCAATACAGTGTAATGTGTATTAAGTTTCATAACTTTGAATATTAAGTGTTGTCAGTAACTTTTCAGATCAACACACTTTAATATAAACTTAAGCTACACTTTTTCATAATTTATATAATTAATAAATTTAATTAATTAGAAACAATCATAAAAATGCTCAATTAAAATTAAATTACAATGACTACCCTTCATTTCCCTAACAATATTAGAAAAAAAAATGCGTAAAAATATATAGACAAGTGATCCATAGTCAAGAATATTTCATAATGATTTATGATATTTACGTAAAATTTATTTGTTTCAGATGTGCCAAGGTAAGAGCAGATGTTGCCTAGAAGTAAACACCGGTTAGAGTGAGTTTTTGAATTATTTTCTAGTCTTTTAATGTCAAATTTGAAGTCCTGCCAGTGTACTAAATGCAAGAATCTATGTTATCCATTTAAATGTTATTCATTCATTAAGTAATGAGTCTTGCAGAAAACAAGGTTGACAATCAATTCAGACAAATACAGCTTCATTAACTCGCGCTTTGTTTTTGCGGAATACGTAACTTTGAATAGTTCTAAAGAAAGAGAGATGTTAATTACGTTGGAGTTTTTTTTTGTGTTTGATAAACATAATATAGCGTGTTTAAGAGCCAAGATATATTAATCAGAGAGATGATAGGCGATGATTGATTAACGTTTTTTGACTAATGATAGTTGTTAATCTGTTAAATGTTAGTTATTATCTGTTATTGTCATGTGGAGATTTTCGTTTATCAAATGTCATCTGTTGGCGGATGTATTTACTGTTGTCGCTAGAAAGAGACAACTTGTGTTATAAAAACTGGGGCAGCATGCCGAATACTTTTAGCTCAGAATTGTTATTAACTGTTACCGTATTTAACTTTAATCTCAGTTTAAAATCAAATTTCATTTGAAACTTAATGATTTGTTGTTAGACATTATAATTTTTTTTTTTTTTTTTTTTTTTTTTATTTATTATATGGC
>JABFPN010001279.1:0-30975 GCA_022817305.1 Leptoteleia sp. ZL-2020 | reverse complement strand
CCCTCCCCCCCCCCCCTCCCTAAGATGGGTTTAAAATACATGAAATCGATGCGTCTTTTCACGCTGATTGCAATAAAATTAAAAAAAAGGTCGCTCTCTAGCCGTTCAGAAGATATGGCCAAAAAACTGTACGGTGTTAGGATCAAAATTACTACAAACGATGTCTTGGACTCTAGTCGTTAGTTTAGTTAGATTTTAAAGAAATAGTTTTTCTCAATTTGTTGAACTTTTGAGGGTTACGCTCTCCATCATTTATATGATTTTTTGTCTCTTTTTTTTATTTTTTTTTGTGTTATCTTCAACTTGTTGAAGATCAACATGTTGTTCTTCATTATTTTCCTCTTCTTCTGCATCATCTTCTTGTTCTTCATTTATATCACGCATTCTCGTCAATGTATTGAAGAATGCTCAACTCCAACTCAAACGCTAAAAATAACTAAAGATTTATTAAAACATTTAAAAAATACTATAAAAGACTACTGATACGAAGAGTCGTTTCTAGAAAGCTGGAACAAAGATCAATTATCCGCCCGCTGTTGTTTGTACGCTGACACCTTGCGCCCGCTTGCTCGCCCTCGGGCGTAATGTGACACTTTGCGCTCGCAAGAGAAGCACGAAAAAAGTCACTTTTCATACATGATGAACAAAAACGTAATTATTTCGCATATTTTGCGTAATTTATGTTCAAACGCGATAGTACATTTGATAATAAATATACTGTCGAGGATGCGTGATATAAATGAAGAACAAGAAGATGAGGAAGAAGAGCATATTCCTAAAGTTGATATTTTAAGAGTTATGAGCGAAAATGTGCACCTAACACTCTACCCCGACGCGCTCTGAGGGACCGTACAGTTTTTTGGCCATATCTTTTGAACGGCAAGAGAGCGTCCTTTTTTTTTTTTTATTGAAATCACCGTGAAAATACCGATTGATTTCATGTATTTTAAACCCATTTTAGGGAGGGGGAGGGGGTAAGTGGGTACATAATTACCATAAATTTCCTTTGAATAAAAGAATCGATCTTTCTATATAGTGATAAAATTTTAAAAAATATCTTGCACTTTCCCTCTAATTTTTTTTCGGATCATGTTCTGTTACTAAATATAGTTAGATGGAAGCCTAGATGCCGCTGATATTTCGTGAAACCAGGGTATACCACGTGGAGGTAATCAGTCGGACTCAATACCCCTTTATACACTGAGAAAAATAATATAGTAATCGTGGCTCGACAATGTGAAAAGAAGTACTACAGTTCTGATAATTAGTACTTGCAAAAGTGATACCATTTACCAGACTGTCTGGCAAAGTTCTTAACATTGGAGCATAGAGTCTCAGAATGCCAGAAATTATAGTAACTCTTATTATTTTATTTTTCTCAGTGTAGTTCCTTAAATATGACAAATATCTAAAATGCTGGAAAACATGATTTTGACAATTGTGTTAACATAATTACATGGTTAATTAATTTTTTTCTTAATTTTTTATTGTAATACTATTTTTTAAAAACTTCCGAGAGCGTAAATTGGTATTTTACATTCCCCCGGTGACGAAAAATATATTCGACGTGGGCTAAAATAGGCTCGTAGCATTGAAAAATACTTTTAGTATACTGAAACCGATTATCTAAACGAGCTTTTTCATAACTCGAAAAAACAATACTTTTTGTACGTATTTAAAGTCAGTATGACTATTACCTACCCATGATATCAATCAACGTAAGAAAATCAAAAATGCAATATTTCCCGGCTATTCACATAATTATGGTTTTTAATAGTTGTTAGTTGAATGAAGAAATAAATGTTTGAAAGTAATAAAATGTTGAACAATTTTAAACTTTTTATAAAAATTTCAATCACTTCCTTTTGCAGCACAACGTAATATAAATGTTAAAAACGTCAAGACAATTCTGAAAAATATAAATGAAGGATAAGTTAGTAAACAATAAAAATTAATAAAAGAGAATTTAGTGAAAATAAATTGGTAAGTCGTTTTTCTATTGTTAAAATTCACTCACATATTCAAATCTGATCAGTAAAAATCTTCTTTTAAACTTGAGATAAAAAAGGACTGTGACAGGTTATATTTAAACAACGAAATGCAAGTATCAGTACATATCAGATAACTTAAATGTAAAATATATTGCTTGTTGTGATATAACGCAATAAAGTACAAGATTCTTGAAATTGTATTAGCTGCTCTAAATGGTTCATCGATCAAATCACTAGGTACATGAAATTGTTTGTTCGCTTCGTACAAAAATCTGCTTTCAGTTATTCTTATAAAAGAAACATACAAATATAAATGTTACGTGTAGCTACACCATGGCGGTATAGTACACGTTGATTTCTTAACATCTAGTGAAGAAGAATGGCCTATTTATGAATCACGTAATACGTACTTATAAGCTTTATCAATGTCGCACAATGAAAGCTATTCACATCGTCGTTAAAACGTTCGCATAATGGAATCGAATTTACTGAATTCCTTCGTTACGCTACACCGAATCTATAGAGAAATTCAATTTGGAACAACTCTATACGGTTCTGTACTTCCAAAACGGTAACTCAAACCAAGTTGATTTCATTGCTATCGACATTAATCATACGACAAATGGTTTTTATGAAATTCGTTGATGATAAGTTTATTCGCTTTAATATAATTCTTGTTATCAAAATTCGTTTAATTACAAAAAGCTACTTGGTTAAACTGAAACGACAAATGATCAACACAATATTGTAACTAATAATATCTGTATAATTTAAAGGAGCGCATACATATCAGGCGTATTTTCAACACGAGATGAATTTAAATGTACATTCTTAACAATATATTGAAATTATAATTCTTAAAATTGTGTTGAATTATTTTATTGGTCCTGTGAGAAATGAAAATAATAGCATATATGATTTTCTTTTTTTTTTTTATCTTTTGTAATATTATCATTATGCTGTTAAGATTTTAATTTGAAAAATCATTTTCACCGTTATGCCTGTTAAATTTTATTAATTGGGAAATTTTCATCATCTTAATACACCGGTTAATTGACAATTTTCAATTATAAACGCCATACTTTTCGTTCTTTTTGGCAAAATATTTAATACTTTCTATGTAGGTGTGCTCCCTTAAACAATGTATAACACAATTAAACTTTGTAACACAAATGTTGATTTTTCAGTTCAACGAAGATAATTACCAAACTGAAATAAAAATGAACGAAATCTTGCGCGTTTATCATAAGGAAAATACTGGAAGTTCACGCGAAGGAAGGTCAGGCTGGACTCAACCCGCGTCGCTTAAAATCTTAGAGGTATATATATTTAATCTTTTCATTCCGCAAAGGGTCATTCCAAGAGTGAGATAGAAAAATATGATAGATGATAGTTATACGAAAGTGCACGTTCACTACTTCATTTCTGTGTTTTGTAATGTATATTATTTTGTAAGTTCGTCGCATGATGAATAATAAATTGTACGTACACAATTGATGACCGACTAATCCATAAACAAAAAAAAAACAAAAAAAAAATATATATATATATATATATATATATAAAAGAAATGTACTTTGAAAGTTATTCTCTTTTACAAAATTCGAGTATAAAAAGAACTATAATTAATAGATATTAATTCTTCAACGGAATTATAATTAATTGTGCACGGCCGAGTCGATGACCATGCTTGCAACATTGAAATTAAATAATGGCTCGGATTAGTATTTCACTAAGAATCGGTGACAAGGAAAGGAAAATTCCCGCAACAACTCGAAAACGTGACTAGTACTCAATTTCGATTTGCATCAAGGGAAAAGAAAATAGCTTTAGAAGTTGATAATTATTAATTCATTTATCGTAATTCAATATTAAAGCATTATTAAATCTTTTATAAAAAAAAATTACTATTTTTTGATAACTGCAGCAACATAAAATTTATTGGAATTTAATAAATAGTTATATTAGATAATGACCGATGGTGGGGGCTAAAGCTAGTTTCAAATTCACTCAATGGCACAAATAAATTAATAATTAATAAAAATATAATACAAATTTGACATGGTAATTTGATCGTCGACAAGGTCGTGCTTCGCATCAATCTAATTAAATTCTAATCTTACTGTACAATATGTCAACGGGGTTCATGATTTCATTATTTCCTTTTTGAATTTCTTCCCTCGTACACACTTGTATATTACATTGTTGACTTAAAACTAAGTAATCAAAATGCTATTGAGATTCGCACGTTGAAAACAATGATTTATCGTTATTCCTTTTCTCACGCTCACTCTTACTCCCTCCCTCTCTCTCTCTCTCTCTCTCTCTCTCTCTCCCACTCTCTTTTATTTATTTATCTATTCGAAGTTTCGTACACCGTAGACTAGGCTATTAACGGTTTCCTCTTAATTTTTTCTTCTTTTATATTTTTTTCATTTTCTGCTTTTTTAACTTTTTTTTTTTCATTTTTTTCCCTTTTTTTCGGAGTTTAACTCTCATCGACAACATATACATAGAAGCATTTTCACGCTTATGAGCCTTTTCAACACAATTAGGCTATTCATAACAAAACCTCCTTTTAAATATTTGCAAATCAATTATTTGATAGCGATCTTAAATTTAATGTAGAATTTTATCAACCTTGCGATTATATTAAAGACATCAGTTCGCTTCGAACAAATTGATGTACAATTGATTAAGGGTGGAATGTTCCATATTTTATTAGTAATTTTAATCCAATCGCGTGTATGTGTATTGCACGTTGTAGCATGTATTAATCAAATAAGAATATTAAAATCACAAACTTATAATATTATATTATTAAATAATTTGACAAAAATATAAAATATTGTAAAAAAAATGTTTAATTATATTATTTGTACAAATAAATAAATAAGAGATCAATGAATATATTAAAATTTTGAGTGAAAGAAAATATATACATCTTGTGCCCGCGAAATATAAATTGATCAGACGAAGCAGTTTAAATCAAGTTTGCTGAACTACCGATAGTGACCATTCCACCCTGAATAATATTTGTAAATACTTTAAATAATCTCTATAAATAATCGTCAATCAAAGCTGCTTCAACCAAAACAGCGCACCTTAAACATCAAGTTTTTTTTTTGTAAATATCGTCACCCTGCTTTCATCCAATTCAACGAATCTTTAATTCTATAAATGAAATAAGCTAAGACTTTCATAAGATGCCGATGGTTTCACCCACCAATCACACACTCGCAAAATTCGCGCGCATCGAAGAATTTAAGTCTTTGTTTTCTTTCATAACTTTACTTCGTGTTCATTTAAAATATTTATACAATACGTCTGTTATCTCAACGTTACTTGTAAATCTTTCTTCATTCCAAGTGATAAATTTTCACCGGTCAATTACGAAAAAAAAAAAATATCACAAGTATTTAATTTTTTCTTTCGAAAATGATGGCTGTTCATTGTGCAAAAACACAAAGTACAGCAATGAAAAAAAATGCCGTAACCAAAAATTCTTCTCAAGTAAAACGTTGAATAATTATTAGCCATCTAAAATTAATTCGCCTTAAATTAAAATAAGATTAATTCGAGGAGGGAACGAAATGTTTGTAAAAATATCGGAAAGTAAATGATTGAAAGTAGAAAGAGCTTTCGTTCAAGCATAAAGCACGCATCAAGTACAAAAAGCAACGATTAGAGGCCTTGTGTACTTATTATACTAATATCTATAGTGCATTTACAATAATCTTTTATAATATATCTTTTGTGTGTGTGTATATATATATATATATATTTATATATATATTTATATATATTCATTTATATTTCATATATATTGTTTGTATCTTCGTAATTGAAGTGCACAAGAGCACGATTGTTCAACGTAATAGATAATAAGTTTTGGCCTGCCTTATGCAGAGTATAAATGAATGGTGCTTGAAGCACCTTTAGAAGATTTCTCTTACAATTTTTGTCGTCTCTTGTTTACACATTTATATTAATTACATAATTCAGTCAAAACCAGACTGCGACACGGTTTACCCTGGTAGAAGTTTAATAAGGAATCACGATAGATATTTGTATTATCAAGGAATCAGTTTACAATAAAAATTTCATGTTGAAACAATTACATTTTATAAAAGGTCAACTTTTAATCAGAAAATAATATTTCATGAGGAACAAATAAAAGTCGTAAGGCTAGAGCATTGATGCTCAGCTTTTCATTTGATTTCGTGTATTGCAGAATATACGTTATATACACTATGATTTGATCCACAACAAGTTTTAAAACATTCTATATTAAAAATTCCTTAAGTAAATTCATATAATTTAATATATATGTATGTATATATATATACCCTTAACTTATATTCTAGAGTACACAAATGCAAATCTCATGGACATTTTTCCTCCCATATTATTATTATGAATTTTTATTCTAAATTAGAACTGAACCTACGAAATTTCTTTATTATATCATGAAATTACTATTTTAAAACTCTCCTTGAGAATTAAACTTGATAGTATAGTTTTTTCTTCTTCATAATGCCTTATAAAGTTTTAACCAGGACAACCATTTTCTTTTGCTTCCGAGACTGCTTCTTGAAAAACCAACCTCGCAATAATTTTCTAACAACCCTTTTCCTTTTTCATTTTGTTAGATTTCTTATTAATGAGATTAGATTCTGCACTTTCCGTAAAAATATATTTTTTTTACGTTTTCATCGATTAAGGTTAGCCAAAAATATTGTCATGGAAATAAAAAATTATTCCTTTTTTCTCCCAGTAAACGAGAATGTAAAAAAAATCATAAATTTTCAATAATTACAATAATATAATAATAATAATAATAACAACAATAATAAGTTTTATAAATAATTGTTGATAAACCGAAATATACAATTAATATTTAAAGCTTGTTAATTTTGTAAATGTTGCAATTAACGTTAATTAAAAATATAAATTAAATTTCATCCAAATCAGTTTAAAGAATTTCATTTTCTTGTTAATTCATTATATAAGTACTGATTTACTGGGTGGTCAAAATTAATTCTTGTTAAATGAAGCATTCTTAAAGTTTCCTAAAGTATTAAAAAGTATCAAAGTTACAATATTTGTACTTTTTAATTTGTAAAAATTAGGAAAAATAAACTTCAAGATGCGCAACAGAATTGAAAATTTCTGCGAGATGATTTTTGTACTGCAGACTAAAAAGGTAGTCGTACAAATATCTGAAACAACACATAACAAACGTAACTTGTGTGTACCCTGTAATAAGCATACATGTCTAACTCAATCTGACCCTAAATATCGATGCTAAATATCGACTTTTCTCCAAGTTTCTAATTTCACCATACGGTACCCCCTTTTATAGTTGCTCTTCACAAAAAGTCTAACTGTTGTTGGGTTTTATAGTCAACCGAAAATTGAAAATTATTATCAAATTCTAAACTGCACTGTCGTTGATTTCCCCAGGAAATCAGTCACTGAATAGAACCTTGTAAGAATGACAGAGCTGCTTGCCACGAAACAATACTGAATAGTATTTGGTACATCGCAAAAATTATCGTATCATTATAAATATACGATATTTGAACATTAGACTTTTAAAAATTACGCGATGTATATAAATTTGAGTCTGGATAGCTAGTCGTCAGTTCTTGAGTTTAAGTTGAATACGATAAGAGGAACTGTACTTATATCAACGTATAAAACCCAAAACGAATTTCTAATTGGCAGTTAGTGTGGACGTTGCGCCCAGCGCAAAGTGCGTAGCGGCTGCTGTGGCAGGCAAAGTTTGTAGTATCCTCAACGGTGATGAGAATTTTTAAACGGTGTATTTCAGGCAATGCATACGTATGGGGATTATACGTACGTGGCCATGGTACCAGTGGGAATGCTCGGCGTCTCGTCTGGTCTACCTTTTGGCCCATATTGACCTATGAACGATCCATCTTCCGTAAAGCGACCTGTACAAATTTCATTTACAATTACTATTCAATTATTTAATTTTTCCTGAAATATTTATAAACGTTAAAGTATATTAGTATACATGTGAATATTCTTTTGTTTCTATGTAAGCTTTACATTTTTCTTTATAATTATTTCAATGTTAAACGTGAAATTTCAATATTTACGTTTAAGGATTTAATATGACAATAATAGATTTAACTAAACCAATATAAAAAACCGTATTTTACCAAAATCTATAAAATTTCACTTAATCTTATTGACTAATGTATATCATACCGCAGACAATATTTACCAAGATGTACTATTTAACATTATTTACAATAAATTTACACTTAACAACGTCATGCAATTTACAACTACATAGCAAACACAAAATAAACAAAGTAATTAAATGTAATAATGACCGGGTGAAAGATGGTAGTGGGTGACATACCTTAAACTAATGTAGCAAAACCTTGCGAATTGGGTTCAGGTTTCTTCTGTCGGCCGTACTGGCCAATAAATGATCCATCTTCGTTCATACCTTCTGTGCACAATGAATTAACAAAACAAACGTGACAAAGCGCAAAGAAAACATAAGATAGGTAACGTTTAAAAGAAAAATCTAATTCGATGATACAACAAAACGAGCGATGCAGATGTTGCATCAACAGTTTTACAACATTCTAGCATCACATTAATATCTAAACATATACACTAAAATATTAATTAATTGTAATATCAACAATATAATTTACAAACTAAATAAAAACTCATCTCATAACAATAAAAGTAATATACAATTAACTTCTATGAATAAAGAACAATCAATATTATTTTTAAAAGTACATAAAAATGAATAATCTCATTGTATTACACTGAGAAAAAAGAAATATTAAAAATTACTAGTTTTATTGTAAGATATTAGCAATGTAAATATTTTTGCTATAATTAGTTAATATTAGAAATTCTTTTATAACTGTATTTGTAATTTATAATTCTTTTATAATAAATTTTAGCTTTTATAATAGTATAATTTGTTTGTTCGTTTTTTTTTTTTTTTTTTTTTTTTTTTTTTTTTTTTTGAAAGTAACCTACTTAAAATAATATAAATATTTCTGAATAGTACTATTTCTTTGATCTCAGAGTACATATTTATCTGCAAAATATATGAAAACAAGTTTCTGATAAATAGAATAGAAACACAAATCTATAACATCATGTTCTATATTTAACACCAATATTATGTAATCATTAAAAAAATACGCACCAGTGTCACCTTCGCCATATTCCGCCATGGAATCGGTGTCAGATTCAGCATGTTTGCCATCTTGATGCGATGACGAAGCGAGAGAAGCTCTTCCCCCCGCAGATTTACTATCCAGAGGTTGCGAATATTCATGAAAACCTTCTTCTGGATAATCCCCACGACCGGCAGCTAATTCTCGTTCGTGCACAGCGTATTTTCCACCGCGGTTTCGTTTGATGACACAAACAATTATTAAAACAAACAAGAGGAAAGCAATCGCTAACATCATACCTACAAAAATAGATTATGCCGAATTATTTCTCAGGAGACAGAAACAAACTTTTTACACGAATTTATAGAAATTACACGATGGTATTTTCAATATTACAACATTCATGATTTAATATTAAAATATAATATATATATATATATATGTTTAGAAATTATAATTGTTAATAAATAATTAATTAACAACATATTTTTTTGACATTTCAATTATTGAAATCATAAATCTTGTTTCGTAAAATTATCAAATCATACATTGCAATTTCATCTTATATGAAATAATACTAGATATTGACCTATAAACCATCCAGCTGTTGCAACATTTTCTTTAGGCTGAATAATCGGGCCCTCGCTACTCGTCTCGACTTCTTGGGTCAAACTTTCTGTCATATAGTCTCCATCTACTGCTACGATCGACATTTCGTACGTTTGTCCGCTTTCAAGGCCTCGAATCTTAAAAATAAAAGGACAAATGTATTTAAATTTCGCTCAAAGTAAAAAGTAAATATAACAATCAGAATGTAATATTCTACAATTTGCAAATTATATCATTGATATTAAAAAAAAATATTAATAATAAAATAATTTTTTATTTATTACATGTTTACAACTTTTAAATAATTAATAATGTTGAAAAAACTCACTTCAATTTGATTTGATAAATATTCCTCTTGAGTTTGCAAAAAAATTGTCTCTCCTTTCAGCCTATACTTGGCAAAGAAATGGTTTCCTGGATTGCCGTGGATATTCGGATGCCAAGTGAGTTTCACATTCGCATAACCGTTTTCTTTAGGGAAGGTTTCCCAAGTAAAGTGGGGCTGGTCTGGAGACTGGGAAGCACGTGTACGTTTCTCCACGAAGTAACTATTAATAGCGAACGTGTTATTACACTACGAAGTTATGAAATAACTTTTCTACGCAAATGTTGATAAAACAGTTATCAGCATCGATTACACTACTTCATATTATTATTTACAATTCGAATAAATATTTAAAATTTACTGCATAGATGAATATATATATATAATAAAAATTAATAATATAAAGTCAAAATGTCACTTTAAAACAAAATCTCCTTCGCATAAAAGATAAGGGTTCAGTATTAGTTACTGATTTTATATATATATATATATATAAATAAAAAATAAAAAATAAAAAAAACACGACAATTGACGTTTTAGCTACATTAGAGTTGCTGCTGTGAACTATGCGCGGATTTCGAGCATAATGTAAAAGCATACCTTACCGTTTTAAATTTTGTAATTTTATTCAAATATTATAATATTTTTACTTATTATTTAAATCTTACATTATTCAAATTAGAACATAATGGAAAACAATATATAAAAATAAAAAATTGATAACAAAATTGAAACTCTAAATTGCATTCTCATAACTTACGAAAATACTAGAAGATATTAATTAAACATAATCTAGCATTTAACTAAAGCGCATTATTAAAGGTATAATTAAATATGAAGTGAAACAAATGAAAAAAATGAAATATTTTTTATATCTATATAAAATTTAAATACACTACAAGCTCTGTCTCACTTTCGTCAGGATGCAATTGCGCAAATGTTCAGCGCATGTATATTTTCATTGTTTATTTCTATTCGATTGTTTCGTTGTAAACCAGCTTTAAACTGTATACAATTAAGCAAGTTTAAATTTCCCGCCATTGATTATATTCAGTTATTATTGGTTAGCAGCGAACGGGATATGGCGTTTCAATAACGAAACAAACGGAACATTTCCGACGAAAATGAGAGCATAACGAAAGTGATATTAACGAAAGTGGGAGCTTATACTATAATAGATTCTTACTTATTTCCTTCTCCAGCTGAATTGAATGCACGAATGTGAATGCGGTAATTTGTTTCAGGGGCTAATCCAGCCAATTTGGCATTTTTCGCGTCAGGATCCGTAATGTGTGGCAGTCTTTCAACTTCTGGATCAATTTTTGATCCATTTACAACTTGGTAATAAATTTTGTATCCTAAAAGAATACCATTTGGTTCCGACGGTTTTTCCCATTCTAAGTGCATTGCGCTAGATCCTTGTGGATAAACTTCCAAATTATAGACCGTGCCTGGTATTCCTTCTGGCATGTCAAAGCTCAAAGTTTCCGATGGAGGTCCATTATATCTTAATGATAATAATATTATTTAAAATAACTTGTTTAACTTTGTATTTAAAATATTACATCAGTTTTTTCGTACGCGGAAAGAAAAATCCGAAATTCCCAGTTAACAGGCAATTTTGGAATAATACATTAAAAATTTCAAAATATAAATCCATAAATTTTTGGTATTATAGGAGTTATGTATTTCTTCTAATGAAAGCTTAAACCTAAAGTTTTTAATGCTAACCTTCAACCATATTACATAAAAGTAAAATTATTATTCATAAATTTAAATAAAATTTCAATAATTATAATTTAAAATAACAGAATAAACTTGATTTTAAATTAAAAAACAATTAAAATATATCAATTATTTATGCTTTGAGATTACAGTTACATAATTTCAATATGGTATTTTGTCTAGTTTTAGTAACAACCTATTTGTTCCATTGGTAAGAATATCTCATTGTTTGGTCGAACAATAAACTTACTGTCCATTATATACAAGAATCCTAGCATAGTTTTTACTGTACGGAATGAGTTTCGTAACTTGGGCAACAGTCTTATTGCCACCCTTGATTATAATTTCCCGTATGTTATCTTCGCCTTCTTTGTTCCACGTTTGGATTTTGTAACCGCGCAATTCTCCTCTAACTGATTCGACAGAGACAGGCATCCAGGAGAAAAGGGCCGTTGTTCCAGATTTGATTTCAAGTAGTGTAAAATTAGCAGGAGCCTCTTGAGGGACTGAAAATAATAATTTATAATTATTGATAGTCGTGTTTAAGTTTAATAATAAAATTTATGCAGTATCACATATAAACATATGAATATATGGACCATTAATTTTGAAAGTGGTATAAGTCCACTTTTTAACACTTTTCAGAATGTAAATTTTTTTAAAGCGTTACATCAAATTAATCGCAAATTACATGATATCTCAATTTGCATTAAAAACGGACTTACACCACTTTCAAAATAAACGGTCTATAAATATGTGATATAATTGTTATCTGAATTTGATTTAAATATAATACGTACAATCCTCTCCAGAATATCCGACTACTTCTTCCGGTGGTTTCTTGCATTCTCCTCGTTCGTTAAACGCGCCTACTTTAATTTTATATCTTTGATAAGTAGGTTGATTATTTACTACGAATTGGTGAATTCTCCAGTCATTAATGTCTTCAATTGTCCACTTTTCTCCAGGAATATCTCGTTTGTAGTAAACCCTGTACTTAAATCTTGGCGCGTTATGATCTATTTGCGGCATTACAGTCCATGAAATTACAAGATTTTGCGGATCAGTTCCTCTGCCTATGACGTTATCTGGATTTTTGTACGGAACATCTGGCTGGGTTTTACAAACTGAACTGTGTTCCGATGGTAATGATGCGCCTGATAAAAATTCAAATCTACTTGAATCACTGAATTATATATGTACATTTTAATAATTTTGTTTTTACGTCTGTTAAAATTTGTATATATTTCAATGACTATTCAATGTCTCAAAAAAAAAAACAATTTTTTAATACACCAAAGAAATTTGAATTCAAGGAGATGCTATTAGAATTTCGAAAAAGTAAATGGAGTTGTTGAGTGAAATTTTCAACTTTCCCAAATGATATAAAAATACACCACATCTCCTTGAAAACAAACATAGCGTATAAGGCATTGGTTACACTAGCCTTACTGATGAGTTTATGTGTAACCAAGAAACGAAACGCTATTAACATCTATTATATGTTATTATTATTATTAGTGATTGTAATTATTTCATAATTGTCTGTTGTCAAAAAAATACGGTCGTGAAATAGACTTACATATGTACATTTTAATTACAAAACATAATTATACACTTTATAATATGAAAATTACTCGACTCGCTTATGTAAATATACACTGAGAGAAATATTATGGAAAATTTCCAATAATCTCTAGTAAACGAACCATATTGAGCAGATCTTCATTTTTTTTCCAAAGTTTAGATTAATTTTTACCACAGTTATAATAGAGAACAATTTAAAATTAATTAATAAGTTGTTTAATTTATTCAATTTTAAACTATGGTAAAAATTAATCTAAACTTTGAAAAAAATAAAAATCTGCTCAATATGGTTTGTTTACTAGAGATTAATGGAATTTTTCCATAATATTTCTCTCAGTGTACTAATAATTAGTAAATATTTCGCATATAACACATTTTAGTAAAATAAAATTTGATTTAAACTACAAATGGATTAACTGATTATTATTATTATTTACTATCAATTTATTGCTGGAAAAATGTATTTTACCTATTTTGTTCCATGCCTTAACGCGGAACGTGTAATTGGCCCACGGAGACATACCAACTGTGTACGATTGATCGGAAGCGGGTATGTGATCAGCTGAAATTTCCCATGTATCGGGTGTAAATGAAGTATTGTGTTGGATGTCAAATCTTAAGATAGGCGCTCTATTATCACCCATCGACTTCCAATGTACCGTAGCATTTCGAGAATTGCAATCAACCTGCGCCAATTTAGGTGCGTTTGGAACATCCTGGACAATTAAAGTGGCTTGAGCTCTCGCCTCGTCCAAGTCCGTGCGTGCCACACATGTATAAGTACCCGAATCTAATTCCGTTGTCTTCGAAATAATCAGTGAGTAATCTGAGGTTTGAATAAAGCGAGGGTCCACGTTTATGTCAATTGGATCTCCGTTTCTCAACCAGTCAATTGTTAATTCCAAACTTTCATCGGTTACAGCATTACATCTGTTATTTAACATATTTTTATGAATAAATTTATATATATATATATATAATAATAATATTATATACAAAATCAAGTAATTCCTTGAATTTTTAAACATTACTTTTATAAAATAACGACCATATTTAAATAGTCAATGTGTTAGCGCGACTGCTATCAGCGTTTTGCCGGCTTGTGAGGAGTTGATGTGAGGTAGAGAGAAAATGAACGGAAAATTTTGAAAGAAATAACAAAATAATTTAATTAAACTAAAAGAAAGAATTAAACACAAATTAAGAATTACAATGTAATAATTATACGTTCTTCATATAGAGTGAAGCGCGGCGATTAAAGTACAGCGTTTGCGAAATAATATGCGAGCGAAAGAAAACTAAATTTGCGAATAACTGACTACAAGTAATTTTGCGTGCAAATTTTGCGCGTTCAATAGCGGAAAGAATTTGCGAACTAAGTTTGCGAACAATAGTTAGAACTAAACTCGGTTATAATTTTCATTGACTTATAAAGCCCTCAACAGGAATGAAATGAACGTAACATTTATTTGTAATATGAGATTCACAATAGTATCTGGTTATATTATACATTTACAATAATAAGGATGTAGGACATCCGGTTAATTTTTAACTTTATAATTCATCAAAATAAAGCTACTTTTATCGGCATTATATTTCAAAATAAAAGCCTCGAAATCAAACTCCTTTTATTTCGAAGAAAATAGATGCGTTTTCGGCGAAATAATACAATTTGAAAAACGCGATTATAATTCGATTTATTCTTATTTGAGAGCAAAACATTATTATCAATGGTAAATACTGAGTGTCACTCGCATATCAAATTGCCTTGATGCAATTTGACACCCAAATAAAAGTTCTTTGTATTTTCGACTGAAATAATTTAAAAAGCAAACTAAGAATTTTGTAGAAAATTAAATTTAAGGAAAATTTATTTAATAATCTCGAAAATCGCCGAAACACATTGAAATTAATTAAGAATAAAAAAAAGTTAAATGAAACTTTTCATATGTTATGTTTATTAAAGATCAACATAATTATTTACACAAATAATTTGTTCATACTTCAATATTTATATTCGAGCATGGTGACAATGCTGACAATTAAAACATTTGTTATCTACTAATGTAACATCTAATTGTAAATGCTTTATCTTTATTATATATGTTAATACTGATAATAACATTGCTTTATTTTATTAGTTTATTTAATGATTATGAATGTGTTTAGTGTAAATATCACTTGATTACCGTACTTGTATTAATTACTACCGATTAATTTGTTGTTAAAACGATAAACTGAAATAGTTGGATTATCTTTCGGAAAAGTAAATTGTGATTTCATAGATAACGAGAAAGTCCTAACATGTGGCTACTATTTCACGATAAGTGCGTAATCAGAAAATTAAACTAAGATTACATAAAGTATCAAGTAAACGATATTGAGTAAACAGTTTATGAATTTCGATAGCATCAGCATAAAGAGTTACATTACAAAAAGGTAATCTGGAATATAGACTGAAATTGTTAGCGCTCAAATATTACATGCCATTTCATAAAACTTTATTATTAATATTCCCTCGTGTGCAAAAATGTTTCATCATCTATAAATTTTACAATCAACTTTTAGAAAATGATTTCAGTGAAATGGTATCAAATAAAACGTGACAAAATCATAAATCAACGTTAATAAAACGCAGTCTCTGCAATCACCCACTATTTCTTAAAATCAATTCAATATCATCGGAAAAGAGCCGAAGCACTCCCACACATTGAATGTAAAATTAACTATGCGCCCATCTCAGCATACCACGAGTCTATTAAGATCAGTACTTTAGCTAATTTCCTGATCTTTAGCGATGAAAATAAACAATTAATCTAAAAGGTGAAACAAAACAAAAACACAAGTTTTTTATTATTAATAATATTAAAAATTCGTTTAATTTTTCATGTCGTATAACATACGAAAGTCAAACGTGCGAAACTTGAATAAAAAACATAATTTGTCTGAGACAAAAATTAATAAAACAAAAGAAGATGAAAATAATTTGTTAAATTCGTTTATGAGAAATTTGGAGAAGAATTGATTACTTTATTTGCCTACAATTTACTATCTCAAGTTAGTAAAATTTCATCCTTTTCTCTTTGCGGAAGATAAAGAATATATTTGTAAAATAAATAGTAGTAATAAAATAAAAAACTCACCTAAACGTTGCCGATGACTTGGCCACAACTTCATAATCTTGAGGCTCGTCGGTTATCCTAGTGTGCTCCTTCACATCCAGAGAACCCGACGCTTCTACTTCGCCAAATTTATTTTTCGCGTGACAAGTATACTTGCCGGCATCCGAGAATGAAACATTGTCGATAATCAAATCTCCATTAGCCTTTGTGGTGTATCTGCCTCCAGTTAACTCCAACTGGTTCCTCGTCCACTTCACCTCAGGATGTGGAGCACCAAAAACGCGACAAGTTAAAGTAACTTGCCGACCATCGACAGTCGCTTCGTCCGTAGGCGGTTGGGTAATCTCAGGCTCCAATGCCAGTACATTTACATAAACATCTTTATACACGTATCCCAGCGAATTGGTAGCGTTACAACCATAATTTCCCGTATCGTTCTTCATTAATTTTTCAATACGAATTTTATTGGGGTACACTTTTCGTCGGGGATTAGGTGGCGCCTCGGAAATTGGTTTGCCGTTGTGAATCCAGTGTATCCTGGGCTCGGGCACTCCGCTAGCCCTGCATTTAATTTCCACAGTTTCATCTTCGGCTACATTTTGAATTTCCGGCTCCTCCGTGAAGTAAGGTATCGCCATGACTTTCAGGTCGATCGAGTTGGATTTCGCAGAACCAACCCCATTGGAAGCTTCGCAGGTGTACGTGCCTTCATCTTCAAAAGAAACGTGCTTTATCACCAGCGACTTGCCGTAATTGTTCTGCGTTATCCCGTCGCTCGGCTGCAACCGTCTCCCGTTTTTACTCCACACTATTTCCGGCAACGGCGTCCCGCCATAAATACAGAACAATTCAATCTTTTTACCACGCAATGCGACCTCATTCTTTCGGGTGGTATACTGTTTGACTGGAGCATGTTTATTTTGACTCGTTGAACTGCCCGTTGATATTACATTAAGAAGAACGCGGTTTCCCAATTTGTATTCATTACGAAAAGCCGAAGTGGCTGAACAAACATAGTAAAAGTTGTCCGAGGCATCCTCTTTGGTGACATTGCTGAACCAGAGGTTTCCTTCGGGGTCAAGTGTCATTCGAGAATTGTTGATAGATCTGATGTTTTGATTGGTATCTTGAATCAGCCAGAGGACGTTTGGTTTTGGCCAGCCGTCGGGAGGTTGACAAGTGAGTTTATAGGGATCGCCCTCCTGAACGGTCAGTGGCAACGGGTTTTGGTCTTTAAAAGAGTTCAGTTCTGCTTTACGTACAAACACAGAATTTGACGTCGCTATTCCCCATTCGTTCTTGGCAAAGCATTGGTATTGACCGAGGTCTTCGTCTCGTGGACGGGATATGACGAGTGTACCTCTACCAGGTTGTTGAGAAATCCTATCGTCGTACGCAGGGTACTCGTATTTTTTCCCATTTTTAATCCATTCGTATCTAAATATAAAGTTGAATCATTTATTAGTATAAAAAGTACCTAAATCATAAACAAAATTTCAACTTTTGAATTTACGTGTAACCAAAGAATGAAATGATATCAACATCTATTATACGTTATTTTGATTTTTATATTTTATTTTATTGTATTGAACCATTGATATATATATATATATATATATATATATATTGATATAAAAACATATTATTATTGATTACCAATAAATTAAATTTTGAATTAAATATATTTAAATGAAATACATTCTTCCCTTATTGAATCATAACATTATTCTTCAAGACTATTAAAAGGTTAACGGATATCTAATAACCCTTGATCTTACAACCCTCTCGGTATGCGAACCCCTATGAACTTTAAAGATTTCTGCCAAATACGATTAAAAGTTCCAATTTACATGCACGCAGAAAAATAGGTAGCAAAGTTTAATATAATTCGCATCAAAATATTCCTATAAAAAAAGGCATAATAGCACAGAAAAGTTGGAAGTTTATGTGAATAAATATATAATTAATTTACTTATTGTTATTATAATCTTTTTCTATAATTTATGGAACTTTTTCCGGAATGAGTGTATTATTATAGTTTTAGAGAAAGGGCATATATATTTTCTAAGTACACTTTTAATTGTTTGTGCCCATTATAGAACGTGTCTATTTTTTATCCGCTTATAAACAACTATTCGCAAATTAAAACATTCGCAAATCCGCTTAACAATTATTGCTTAAAATAATTCGCACATCGTTGAGAATCGAACCTCGCATCTAACGCTGTCTTTTAAATTTCTATCCTTTAAAGACTGGTCTTTAAACCGACGTTACGAAGCATGATAAAGGATTAAAAAGTATATCTTTTTCTTCTATACACTTTTACAATTGTATGTTTAACACTTAAAAAAACATTAACAACTTAATTTTTATCAATTCTTTCTCTTGAATGAAGTCCGCGTTTTTTTATATTTATATAGCGATAATTATAGCAAAATTTAACGAAATCAAATGATTAAATATATATTTATATTGATTGATTGATTTAACTTATAAACCATGATTCTCATACATACTTGTCAAATAAGCAAACTCTTAACCTCATTACATTAAATGATGTCTACAATCTTAACGACGGCGTATGTTTTTTTCAAACTAGATGCCACCTTGTCATAAGCCAATTTAAAAACTGCTTAACTTTTTTTTGCAATTGTTAATGTTATGTTTCATGAACAGAATATAATTATTTCCATTACACCTATTTTTTTTTACTTTTTATTATATTTATATTTCTACTCTTTTTTGTTTAATTTTTCTTTAACATTATTTACTTTTTTTTATTAAATTTAATTTTTTTAATTTATGTAATGTATTTAATTTATATATGAGAGATATGTAAGAATTTAATACAAATAATTAGAAAATTAAGTAATATATAACTTAAAACAAATAAATATATTATAATTATAGTAAAACTATAATTTTAAAACTTATAATTATAAGGTTTTAAAACTTATTGGATTACTTTTTGTTGAAACTTAATAAATTTGGTATTTCTTCTCACTGTATTTGTTTTTTTAATATATTAGAACATATATTTAATTATTATTTATAATTCTTTTAATATTATTGAACGTAATATTTACTAAAACTTACACAACCAAAATAAATTGTTATTGGATATTTCCAATAGATCTTTCAGATTTTCCCTTGCCACCAATAACTTTTCCCATAAACTTATAGAAAAAATATTTACAATAGGAAGTCCGATAATTTATTGGAATTCTCTGTGTTATTATGCGAATATACATAAAATATAATTTTAGTAACTACTTTTTAAAAACTATAATTAAGTATTTTTCCTATATATTTATTGAAATAAATTCTTTTTTTAGGCATTTGTTATATATTCTAACGTAAGTATATTCATAAATTGTCTTCTGGAGTTCCATTCTAATTATTTATGGGAAAATTTATACATTCATTTTTCTGCGTGTGCACAGAGCTATATATGTAATGTATATTACATATTAAAATTCTTGAATCTACCTATTATCTTTTCATTAACACTACCCAGGAAGTTTACACATTCTACGTTAACTGAGAAATAAATTTATTGTCGAACAGATAATGCAGATTGCAAAAGAACATTAGCAATGTTTGTCTGTAAGAATATTACACAGCCCTGTAAAAAACATCTACTGTCTTTGATGCATTCTATCCTTATCTCCAACTGTTATAATTATATTGAACACATCGTCGTGAGAATTAATACAAGTGATAATCGATAAGAAAAAATGCATAACACGCAATAAAACATGAAAGAAAAGCCATTGCAATTTGTCAAAATGGTTCAAGTGCACTAGGAATCAGGGTGGTTAAAGATGTCAGATTAAGAGCCATCGACCCATACGTTAATGTCTGGATGAATCATTCTATCATTGCGGCATCATGCCGACCGTATAACAGAAAAACCCACTCAGCCTTTCTTCCTGGGGTGGTGAATGGTATTTATGACACCGGAAAATCCTGCTATGAAATTAAATTCAATTCTAAAACAATTTCCTATTGTACAGTTGTGCCATTTCAAAGACAGAAACAGAATATTTCTTATAAGATAAGGCGAATATCAATTATTCATAAAAGATGAATGAAAATTCCTCGCGTCATTCAGCAGTTATTCGCTCCATTACTGTACAGTGGCACAAATATACGCATACAAATACAAAAGCAAAGCTAAATTCGGAAGCTGAATCTCACTTAAAGTCGAGCATACACAGCTGACTTATTAATAAGGAATAGCTGACGCAAACAAAAGCGCATGGTTAACATTTTCTTCTTTTTTTTTTCGCGATACGGTCTCGTAGGATAATGACCACTCCCTTCGATGTAATTCTAGCACGCTTCAATTACAAGTAAGGCATCTTTATCTGTAGTGGTAACAGTAGACTTCCTGAGGCTATGAGGTCATACAAGTAATTAAGACCAGTTACGCGGGCTTCTCCGTGTCACCGAAGACTTTGCATCAAATCGGGCGAAATTATAAGACCAAACCACTTGATTTCTTCAAAATTGTCGACTTTTCTTGGACGCATTCTTTCCACGTACAATTATGATTCGTCTAACTAAAATTAATATTCTCTACGATGGTATTGTTTTAATTACACTCAGAGTTTGATATCACCGTTGATGTGCTGCGAGAATTAATAACACATTAATTCGCATAAGTTGCCTACAATACCGTTTATTCATTAAAATAACAAAATTTAATTTAATTTGGTAATTAATTAAGATCAAATATAAATTATGATTTGAAATCAATTTGTTCGATGATAATGATTGAATGTAATTAATAATAAATTGTTTTGTATTCCTTACGGTTATTATAGTTATTTTTCAGTAGATTATTTACTGAATAAGCATAATTATTGTTAATGAGCGATAAAATGGGAAATAAAACGAAATTAATGGAAATAAAATGAAATACTAACGTCGGTGCTGGTTCGCCTTCTGCCTCACATTCGATAAAAAATGGTTTGTCATTTTCGTTCATATTAGATTGAGCGACTTGGAAAAGTTGCTCATCTGTTGGTGGTTGTTTTGTGATCCGAGGTGGAGATGGAACTAAAAATGAAACATGTAATTTATATCATTTCTTTCTTTCTCCATTCGTTAAAATTTATACACGCAGAAAAAAGTTACAACAATAATTACTATACTTTATATCAGTACTAATGTAAAGTTGATTCACGAACCAATACAACCTTGCAAGTATCAAAATGCTAGCAAATGTCCCATAATTTTTACTGTGCTGGTTCCACAACAAATTTTTTTTTTTAATCTTGTACCCACTTGACTATAAATTTCTAAAGTATAGTAATTTTTTATTTATGTGCATTAAAATAAACAAAAGTAATAAATAAAGATCAATCAGAATGACCAATAAACTTTTTTTCAATTCTGCTTGTTCTTTGTTTTAAAATATATACTCAGCAATATTTGAGTGGCATTAAAAAAGGTTGTTTATGAGAATGTTGTATCTTAACGTCAATAAATGCTTTTTCAAAAATATGATAAACACGGCCAAGTTTAAAGGTCATAGCCGATGCGCTTTTGAATTCTGCGAATTTCTTCTTTTATCGATTCTTTCGCGTCAACTAATTAAATATATGTATCATTATTGAATGAATCAATAAACAAAGAAGTGGCATTGTTTCAAAAAAAAAAAAAAAAATCTATTGTTCAGTCAAACTTAGATGAGCAACGATGCTTTTTAATAATTATTTTTAGTATAATTATATTTGAAGCAAAGTTTTCCACGAAATTGCAAGGTTTGTGAAATGCCACGATCAATAGCACAAGAGAAAGTACTAAATGGCAAAGAAAAAAAAGCTTTTAAAGAGACATAAAAATGAGATAATTTTTTCACTGATCAATTAATAATTTCAAGTATATTTAATGTTGTGTGGAAAATATTAATTTTCAAATGTATACCTTTTTTTATTTAAGCTATTAGAAGGTAATATAATAATTTAATTGGCTGGTAATGATACATATTACTTCATCGGTGTGAATATACAAATACTGTCATTTAGAATACGCGTAAAGTCGAGCGATGAGTCATCCCAAGTGATCTAATCTTAAATTTAATACATTACTATTTATCAAATCCTGCTTGGATTAAATTTAAATTATAGAAAGTATAGTAGTATGATAAATAGAAGTAAGCAAATGATCAATCATTTCTATTTATATATATATAATTATATTAGAATAATATAGGTTATACATAAAATTTTCTTTAACTTACTCGTAGCTGAAACATAGAGAATTAAGGCAGCAAAGACAAGTATCGTACATCTTGCCATTTTTTACGTATTTTCTGTTTATCTGAAAACAAAAATATAAGGATGTCAAGGTTTACGTAGAAATCATTTTCAAAGAGAGTAATTACTGCAGGGCAATTATCTAACAGTTGGAACATTAACACGCCCATTAATTTTCACAATTTGTATATCGGCATAACATCGTAAACAATACTTAATAAACACAAAATTTGAACGAAAACCATTATGCAATATCGCAAGTTGTAATCTGGTCAACTGATATATTAGAAAGGTATTATGGTAATATCTTATCGAATAGCTATTGTTATCTGTACTAAAATACAAGCCCTTGTAATTGGCTATAAAGTATATTATAATAGACATGTATAATTATTAAGTATTAATTAGTTAATTAATTTGTATATTCCAATTCAACATTTTCTTTTATAAAAAAATTATCTAATAATTCAGTTTTTACAATTTTAACTTGGACTTTTTTAAAGTATTAGTCATTTTTAACAATGTATGAGTGAGATTGACTGCTATAGTCTTCACATATTGATTACATATATTTCCTGTATTTAATAAAACTGCTGCACATTGTGTGT
The DNA here is from genome assembly GCA_022817305.1 of Leptoteleia sp. ZL-2020. Taxonomy (NCBI): domain Eukaryota; kingdom Metazoa; phylum Arthropoda; class Insecta; order Hymenoptera; family Scelionidae; genus Leptoteleia; species Leptoteleia sp. ZL-2020. Next base: position 7,558 of record JABFPN010001279.1, on the reverse strand, counting down.
ACGTCCCAAAGGTTAACAACATTCTCAAGTCTATAAAACATTAAATATAATACATTTTGCATAGGGAAAATATGAATAGAAAATTAATAAAAAATATTAATTTAAATTATGTCAAATTTCAGTTGTAATGTGGAATAAATGATCCATGAAAATTTGACGGATATTTTTCACGCAATATAGTATAAAATTTGTTGTCCTCTCTGTACTTAAATATGTGTTGATTTTAACAGTGCAGTTCAAGATTTTATTCTTTTATATTACTGTATCATACTTCAACCATTAAGTTTAATAATTAATCATATATACATACAATAACATTATTATGTAAGTGATAATTGACCCTTCTTATCGAAATTCATTGTGAAAGTCAAATTGAATATTAATATGCCATACGATAATTACAATGAATGAAAGAAGCAATCAATATATTTCAATGCTACTTTATCAATTTAGAGATATATATCATTAAAATGTTTAGTGAAATTTAACATTAATATTTTAGGCATTAAAAATATTTAACAATAGTTTTATGTCTTAAAAAGTAATGAAAATGAAATAAATATCATTTCCCCAAAATAAATTAGAAAATAATCTGGCATTATCTAATACTGTTCAGAGAATATTGAGAACCGCTAACAACATGCATCTTAACTTATCTGATTTCACAAAAACCAGATCTCAATTTGTAAGCATGCTACTCAACAATTTGTGATATTTCTTGGAAAATAGAGGGAAAAAAAGAAATTTGAAATGTTAGAGCCTTCAATATATTCAGCTGATTATAAGCTATTTTAATTTATATTCCGTATTGTAAAGGGTATGTACCCGTTCATGCTAAATATATATATATATATATATATATATATGTATATATAAACAAAGTTTAATGAAATGAAGTGTTAATGTAGTATATTTTTCTATTATTTTTTTCCTGAAATTGTACTGTTTGTTTTGAATTAAAAGTTTACAATATATATATATATATAATAAATAACAAAAAACTAAACCTTTTACAGGAATTTATTGTTTTGAAACAAAGTAAATATAATGTGAATACTTTGTATGAATTTTATATGTTATAAATAGGAAATTATATATCCACTATTTTTTTTATTTTTTGGTATTAAAATACAATTTTAGTACAATTATTAAAAATTGTCTAGACGATTTGTTTTCTGTTAATAAATAACCTTTCAGCAAGAAATATTAATGTATAAAACAAAACATTTGCAAGTTAAATATTAAAGAGTTTAATTATGCTTGTTTAAGTAAAAAAAAAAAAAAAAGAGATGTAAAATTTAAATAAAGAATTTTATATATATGTTTAAGTACAGATAACAGGAAATAATCGTATTTATTAATTTATACATATAATAAATGAATCAAGTTATTCATATGGAAAATACCTTGCAACATAATTGTAAGCAAAATTTTGACTATCTCTGCAATATGTCATATTCATAAATTCAACAGATTAGTTTTATATTTTTTGGTCGAAAGTAAAATTCTAAGCTGCTCATTCTAAAGAACAATCATTATTATTCGAAAAGATATTCAAGGTGAAATTTAAATTATAAATAATTATAATCCTTTATGTTGTATAACAATGCCCAAAGAAGAAAAAAAAAAAAAGTAAACATTTTAGAAATAACGCAACATCGTTGCGGGGAGATATGAAATATAAAATTACATTCAGTTCCTGGAACACAATGAAAATGAAATCAAAAACGTAAAAACACATACATTTCAAACTAACAAGCAATTCAAATATTTAAAACTCGGTGCGATATCCAAGCTGCATTTCCATCGACCAACTTTACAACTCCATAGTAATTACATAAGAAAGCCGTTGTTCTATAAGTCGAACCATAATTAAAGAAAATTCAAAAACCGAACTGATTAAAGTAACACGACCGAGCGATTCCACCACTGAACACACCTTTCCCGAAATCCACCGACACAAACTTTCACACCCAAAATACGATCGGTATACGCGCAGCGTGCTCTCTATCGCTGTTCATTCATCGACGAACGTCCTTCAAAAATGGTGACAAAAAAAAAGAAAGAAAGAAAGAAAGAAAGAATAATAACAACAATAATAAGAAGAAAAAAGAGGCAGAAAGGGAGAGCGTGGAGGCGCGCGAGCGACAAGGAGGAAGAGAGACGAGAGGATTGGAGTGGACGACCGAGTGTTTGCAAAGTCGAACCTGTATCAAGTACCGTTCGTTACTGCAACCTGGCCGACGTTATTTTGTTGCGTGCACGAAAAGGCGGCTCCTTATCGCGCGCCGGATGATCTCATCCAAGACTCGTCGTCCTCGGCGCAAAAAGGGAAAAAAAGTAATGAGAAAGAAAGAGGGGCGGGTAAAGGGAGAGAGAGAAAAGAGAGATGTGAGAAATAAATAAGAAACGCCGATCGGAATGAAGGAATTGAGAGCAACCTGTGTGATGTCACGCTCGGTGTCATTTGGGCGGCAACTCTTGGCGCGATGCAAACGAGCGAGACGCCGAATGGTTTGATTTGAAAATAAACACGAGAAAAGGTAAGGAAATGGGACGCTTTGTCTGTCAGCGGGTCGAACTTTGAGGCGGCTGTAAATAGAGGAGGCGAATTTGATTGTCGACAGAGAGAGAGAGAGAGAGAGAGAGAGGTAGACGAGAGCGGCCCGCCTGGGCACACCCGTTCCAACGGTTCGAACGCACTAGTAGCACAACATTGATCGCGCGGCGCCGCGCGATGGAAACGCGCCGACGGCGGCTATACTCCTCGCCGACGACCAGCCGAGTCGCACGCCCGAATTCTCGCGCGCTTCTCCCGGGGCTTACCTAGGTCGAGTGTCCTGTTCATCCGTTTGCCTTGGACATAGGCTGCTCGGCGAACAACGCGACGCAACAAAAACGACCACTGGCACCAATGCCAGCGCAGCCACTGACTCTCGTGCGCGCCGCGCACCACCGCCACCGCGCGCACTCCCGACAGTCCCGACGCCACACTCACTCGCACTCACACACGCAAGTGCAAACGCTCCTCACCATCGCACCGATACAGTTAGACGGCACACTACCGTCCATTACCAATGGGATTTAGCTGGATGCTACTCTTCCTTTTTTTCCTATTACTCTTCTTCTTTCTTCTTCTTTCTTCTTCTTTCTCCTTCGACCCCTTTGTTTTTCCGTTAATATTTCTTCCTTTTTCTGTTCGTTCATTTACTTTTTTTCCTTTTGTATATTCGTTGGAGATTTTGAATTTTTGTATCACAATCCTTTCGATACACCGTAGAATGGGATGTAATTGCAGATTTGGTATAGCATTTGTGAGCGAAATAGATATTGGATCGAGGAAAGCAACTGGGTTGGGATAAGGAAAAGGCTTTGTTGCGGTTAATGCGAAAATGGGAAATTAGATTACTCGATTATAATAAGCATTGTTGCTGTGAATGTTGTCTTTTCTGTAATGCATAAGAGGGAGTTCCATTCGATATTGTCGTATTCTATGGGATAATGGATTTTGTCATTTCTTGTTATTAATGATGTATAAATATTAGCCCTATTAAAAATGACGTATAGAACTTATAACGACATATTGAAACATACAAAAACCTAGACGTTAAATGGACATTTTCATACGTTATTATATGTTTTAATACTTCCTTTTTAATAGGGATGGCAGTTTAATGTCTGATTTTTTGCCAAGTGCCAAAACAGTGGATGGAGGGTTGTACATATATTGCAATCAAATTAGATTGTTAAACATCTAATATTTTTTGTGTGACTTACTTCAATCACAATATGTGTAATAAGAAAACGAATTAAAAATAAAATTAAAGATAAATTCTTAGTAACCCTTGTGGAAAAGAATGCTGAAAAATGTTGAAAAAGGCTAAAAAATTGCTAAAAATGGGAATTTCAGCATGTTTTATTTTTTTTCAGCATTCTTTTCCACAAGGGAACGTATAATAGATGTTGATAGAGTTTCATTCAACATCTATTATACGTTATTATGAATTTAACTTTTTTTTTATATTTTTTTCTAGAGTTTTGCAGTTTCAAAAAATATTTATTGTTTCTCTTACATCTAGTGTGTTCATATTTACATTAAATGTGTACAATAATCGCTTTCAGAGTTATTACAGTTACAGATTTTAGTTAAAACGTCTAATACATTCCCTTACAGTAGTAAGCATGTAATTGTACACGGAAAAAACCGAACAGTTTGGGAGAACCGTTGTGCCATTAGTGGGTGAAATGCTTTACTATGGTCATAGTAGAGCATCTCGCCAAAATTTTTGGGTAAACCGTTTACCCAAAATTAGTAAACGTCTGCACAAAGTTTACAACGATTTTGTGCAGCGGCTCTCCATATATAGTAAACGGTTCGCCTAAACTGTTTTCCGTGTAGTAGTCATAAAATTTATGTCAGGCTTTAGAATATGTTATACGTATGAGTATACGTAGAAAAACTTATTAGTAAAAAAATATGTTATTGTTTTTAATAATTGCAACGCATTAAATCAGTTAATATTAAATTAATGTTATATCAATGATTTTTACATTTTAGTGCTATTAAGAACAATTTCTTTTATGAAAGAGCATTTAATGTTCAACCAAGACAGAAATTTTATTCAATAAAACTGATCATTTGTGTCAAAAATATTATTTCTTTCAAGTATTTATGCAATAAAAATTTAAAAGTGTATTTTAATACTTTTATCATTGCTTTTATCTAAATAAAGTATTAATATAAAAACAGAGAATTATAATGTGATTTCTAAAGTTTCTATGCAATGAAAACTATTTAATATATATATGTATACAAACATGGCAGGTGGTACTCTAGCATCGGATAGCTCTCCCAATTTGAGTCACTTGATACGTGTCTGAATATTTCAAATTCAAATAATTTTCAAATTTAGGAGGGAATTCAAAATTGGCTAATGCAAAACTCGCTATAGTTTTGCAAAGATGGCTACGCCACCTCGCTATAATTTTTAATACGTCTAACTAAACTTACCACTTTAAATTCAGGGCTGTGTTGATTGGGAGGTATCTCATAAGTACCATTTTATCGAGTGTTATTATTGGGTCCGGCCCAATAAGTACCACAATTCCCGTTATGCACCGGGTATTATACGCATTGTCCCTTGAAAATACAATTTCACATGCATATCTATATAACAATATTTATAGTATTTTTTTATACTGACAAATTTAAATAACACAACAATTCTACGAAACAAAAAATTATTGTATAAAATTGGGAATAATTCCGTCATAACTAATATGTATGAAATTAGTATTCATTTTCAGTTCGTCATATATGGCATTGTAAAAATTATTATAATTAATAATATATTTTAGCAATTATACGGTAGCAAAATTTAAAATATTTAACAGCATTTAAGAGAACGCTTGACTTGTAATACATCTAAATGACCAAAATTTATAATATTTCTTATTGTAACATGTTTTAGGTGTAAGGAATTCTTTAACTCTTGAATACAAACTACTTAACATAGTGTCAATATTATGGTGCACGTATTGTAGATAATGCCATTAATATTTTATTTAAAAGTAATTTACAATGGCCATTCTTATTTACGGAATTTAATTGTAAAATTCTATTATCTTTGGAAGCTGCAATTATTCACACAAAACGGTGCCACAAAAGCCAAACGTCAGCCTGTTTAAACCTGCTCTAAATTACAATTGTTCGGCAATTGAAGGTATTATTGGCTGATCACAGGGATAGTCCGCTTTCAGATTCTCTTTCTACAAACTATTTTTAAGCAGGAAAACAATGAATCTCCTAATGCTCAAACATAAATAACAAGGGTTATCGCTTTTTGAAATATTTGCACCTTTTCAAATGTAATAGCATAAATCAGGATTTAAAATTTTTCAGGTATTTTATTAAAATAGAATAGAATTTTATTGTAATAAACCTAGATTACTTTCGAAAACAAGCAAAAAAATATGATTTAAAATAAATTTCTTTTCTTTTTTTCTTAAATTAAAGGGTATCGTATCCTATTTGGTGCAATTTAAATTTAAGACCGTTGTACAGTTACACCCTTATAAGATATTGAAAATAAGTAGTCGTAAAATTCTCATAAAAACTTACAATTAACGTATGGCTTCGATATATATGCCTTATGGTTGTGTGAAGTATTTTCAAGACTTTTTCCATACAAAAATTTGATTTCAATTTTCCAAATGTTTTGTAAATTTATTATTGATTTAATTTAAACAAAAAAGTATGTACAATATAGTTGATATAATTTTATATATTAATAGGATTGATATTAGTCCTATTTATTATCTAAAAACATTTTAATCTAAAGAGTAAATTAATAACCAGGAAATTATTAGTTGTACTTTTATCAAATATAATTATGCTAATAACATTATTTTCATACTATTAATATTTATTACATTGTTAAAACACTTACAAATATTACACGCTCTAAACTGTACCTTATAATTATTATTATTATTATTATTATTATTATTATTATTGTCTTTTTAATGGATAAATAATAACTCCTTATGAGGATACTTGCTTCTGTTACTAATCTTAATACATTTGTATTTCATTTATTTCTACAAATGAGTTAAATTTCCCTAGAAAATAGTTTATTACATGTTATTAAAAATATTAAAACCTTTTTATAAGAAATTGGTTACGTATAATGCATGAAAAATATATAATGACCGTTAATTTGTGATTAGTCTAAATACATTTAAAATAAAAAAAAATACACAAGTGTTTAAAAACTTGAAAACATATTGTCAGTTCATATACAAGAACTAACAAATTGGACTAAGAAACTTGATAATCATATTATAAATAATAGTAAGTGTCTTGTACACCAACAAATAATTATATTAATTTATAATGACGTTGTTTTCTCAATTGCAATTAATATTGATGATAGATACGTGACTTTCAGACAAAATTAATAAATATCAAAAAACAACAAGGAAGTAAAAAACATTGTGCTTATATAGTATCTCAGTAAATGATAACCCTATCAAAAAAACTACGTAAAACTACGTAGTTTACCACACTGAAAATCACGTAAGAACTAACGTGCAAACCACGTTGTGTTTTGGCCCGATAATTACGTAAAAAATTGCGTAGTAAATCATGTAAAGAGCCACGTGAAAAATACATGAATAACCACGTAGAAAATTGTATAATAAAATACGTGAAAATTTACGTAAAAATTAATACGTAAATATACAGTTATTAAATTACAATGTATTACAATATACAGGGTAATTTTTTAACCTGAAACTTTCAAATATCTCGAAAACTAAGCGCTATACGAAAAAATGTTCCGAATAAAAATTTAATAATGCTGTGGAGGAAATACAATGGGGTGAAAATTAACCCCCCACCCCCCTCCCTCTTGGAAGGGGCGGTAGTAACCAGGGTCTGTAGACTTACATGGATTCTTGTCTAATTTCTAAAAAGCGCGTATGCAGCGCCACCAAACGCGATTAAATGTAGCCAAAAATTGAAAGCCAAATAAGTTTCAATCTATTTGCCTTCTAT
>JABFPN010001278.1:0-30979 GCA_022817305.1 Leptoteleia sp. ZL-2020 | reverse complement strand
TATATAGGTTACGTTGTCACCTGTCACATTCTTTAATAACAAAATTTAAGGAAGAGAAACAACTTACTTTTATTTTACACAGAATTCATATGAACTACAAATGATATTCCTCTAATTTTCAGAGGATGCGTACATATACATTCGTAACAAGAAATTCCTCTTATTTTCACACGAAATCCTCTTCTCGTTATTTTAACCAGAATATCATTTTATTTTGAAACGATTCCTGTGAATTTGAAATGATTTTTTTAAGAGTGCATATATCGACCATATTTATATATAGTATATGGATTAAGAAAAAAGCATATATGTTTATATATTTACTTCTTATTTCCTTATATAAGATTGTTAAAACATATATGAACCATATATGGTCCTATATGGATTAAGGACAATCATATATCGACCATAGATGCCCATATATGGAGTAAGGAAAACCATATATGTCTATATATGAATTTCTTATTCCCTTATATTTAATTATTACAACATATATGGACCATATATGTTTTATTTTTACTGTGGATATGTTGAATTAACATCGAATTCATGTATTTAATTTAACATATTAAGATTAACATACGTATATTAACACTATATGTAAATTTGATACAAGCATTTTTCCATTTATACCTAGAATACCCTTAAAGTGCCGAAGCAAGGCTTCGTTGAACAAGTATTACTATAGATACGCGACTTCGAAGCCATCTAGTGGGAAGAATCGAAATTACTTTTTCCCCGATCCAACACGATGGCTCGTCACTTTATCTTCCTCGGTGTATCTTTAAGCGTGGCTAAACCGTCGCCGCAATTACACCACGATGTTAATCTAATTTCGTCCATTACCTCTAATGGAAAAAATGTGTGTGTTTCGCGCAATCCAGCGGATGACTCACGGAATCTCAATGTGGAATCTATCAATCGAAAAACTGGCTTCGAAAAGTGGCCAAAATATAGGTCAGCTTTCGACTAGCGTTTTTCGCCATTTCTGTTTATAACTCCGGTAAAATTCTCATCGCGTATTACTCCGCTTCGCTTCGAATCAAAATGCGCGATCTCGCGAGAGAGAGAGAGAGAAAGAAAAAGATGAAAAAAAAAAGAAAGAAGATCGCGAACGAGTCGGAAGATGTAAAACGCGCGCTTTTCCCGCACCTTCGCGGAAGCGAGACAAAACATGTTGCGAGACGCGCGAGCAACAAAGAAGCATTGGTTTATGCATAATAAATTGCTCCAATTTTGGTAGCTCCTCTTTGTATGATGGTTTACGGGGGAAAACGGTAGAGCGGGAAGAATGTTGCTGGGCGAAATTCTAATCAACTTTACCGTAAATTTTGCGTCATTGTCTTTTTTCCCTTCTGTGGAATTCATAAACATGAATTAAGCGAAGTACTATTGTTACAATGGCGTAGAAGTGTGAGAAAGAAAAATCGCGGTGGAAAAATTAAAATTTTACACGATGAGTCGACCGTTATGTAATAATTAAAATCACTCTTTCGTTCGAACATATACTTGGTATAAGGAAAACGTCGCTTTATGTATATACATTTTTTCTCTTTTTTTGAATCAGCACAAAAATTAAAACTACTGATCAAAATTTGAAAAAGTTTTAATGTAAATATAGCCATATATGTTTTATCTTAATCCATATATGGCCATATATTGTTTTTCCTTATTCTATATATGGCCATGTATATCCCAATATATGGCAATAATTGATTTCCATATAAGGATATTATTAAATTCATATATGGTTAAAGTATTATATTAATTATTGCCATATCTGTACCATATATGGATTAAAGAAAAACATATGTCCATGTGAAATTTTTTATTTCCTTATATGAAATTGTTAAAACCTATATGGACCATATATGTTTCATTTTTACCAAGAGATCATCAAGATAAAATCAGTGTTTAATCAGGGTTTGAAACGAATATTAAACATTGAAAACCAAAGATTAAAAATTTCGATAAACAGAATTGTAAATGGTGGCAAACTTTTTATTTTATGTTTTGTCCGTCAGATGTCGCTACACGGTGTCGCTAACCTATTCGCTTTGTCGTTCATAAACCAGCTATCAGTTTACTAAAATTTGATAAACAGATAATTTGTACGAAACTCCTTGGAATTACTATTTTCAATAAACTAATTTAACGAATGTTAAGCATTCAGTTTTCCATGTAATGATATTCTGTAAGTATAATATCAGATTATTAAACCTTTGATTAAAAATTGATATTTTTTCTCTCAGTGTAGTAACACGTGACTCTTTTCTGAATTCCATATAACAGACTTTCAATGTAAAACTAACACATATCAGTTAACATAAGAAAATTAGTAAATTTGGCACGCTTATCTTTCCCGTGTACATTTTAAAATACAAAATTGTCCCAACATTCGTCCCGTTGGACGCTCGTTAATGTTATTTCGTTTTGATTATTACTTTCAAATATCCGGCGAAAAAAGTGGGAGGGGTGGCGCGCACACGATTGCCGCGTTGTGCGCGATATTTTAGTATGAAAATGGATATAAAAGTGGGACTGAGGGAACAAAGTGGGCGAGCAAGAGCGATAATGGGCAAAACGTTTGTCATTGTAAAAATAAATGCGTATTTCTGAGTGCGAACGGACAGGCGAAGCGCTGAGCTACAAAACTATTAGGCCGTAAGTTCAAAGAACTGTGTAAGAAGGTATGTGTGTCTGGGAGCGCGGCGCATATGAAAAGTGCACCGCCGTGCGTCGAATGCTAAAGCGAATTCGCCCGCGCGATCGAATCTTTGCCTAATAAATCGGACGCGCGCCGTGACCCTCTTCGTGACAATTAAGACACAGTTATGCCGCGTTTTATGCGCGCGGTCCCGCGCTCTTCGCTCTTCGTCCATTCGGAACAAGTTTATTTTTGCACGCACCGCTCCCTCCCCCTCCGCCCTTGTTTTCGTATCATAAAATAACAAAGCTCGTACAAAATATGAAGCCGAGTTCGTTTTATGAAGCTAGACAAAATTAAAGGAAATAAATATATATTTCAATTGAGTTATTAGTTTAAGGCTGATTACTTAATTATATTATATGTACGGAGAGAAAAAGAGTAAGAAAATTTAGCTATATATGGCCATATATGGTCGATATATGGCAATAATTGATTTCCATATAAGGAAATTAAATTCATTTATGTCTAGAATACTATTTCAATTATTAAATCATATATCGAATTTTTTATTCCCTTATATGAAATTGTTAAAACATACATGGATTAAGGAAAAACATAATTGTCCATGTATGAATTTTTCATTTCCTTATTAGAAATTGTTAAAATATATATGGACCATATATGGACCATGTTTGAAATTGTTGTGGCCCCGATATTTGTAAAACTTCAATAGTTGAATATTATCGAACAAGTTTGCTGAAATCTTTATTTATTTTACAGGTAATGGTAGGCTGACGTTTAACTTCTATCACGCTTGATTATATGTCTCTATCTTCCTTCCGTCGGCTGGTCGCACGAAAGAGATTCGCCAGTCGGGAACATGGACCATCATCAACCTGGAAGGAGAATAGTCACTCCTGAAATCGCGCGGGCGGAACAGGTCTTCGATCAGTTTTGCAATGCCACCACGCTTAAATCCATCCTCGGCCACTTTCGTCATGTCTGCGACCTCCTCAAGATCAAACCAAACCACTTCAACGACTTTTACCCGAAGCTTAAATCCAAACTGGACAGTTGGAAGGCCAAAGCTTTGTGGAAGAAGTTCGATCAAAGGGCCTCTCACAAATGTTACGTTAAAGGCAAAGCATGTCCCAACACGAGGGTCAGTTTCGTTTACTTTCAAAGTGTTTAATAAGCTTAACGTTTAGTACATTTCGTATTTCAAACTATCAACTGACTGGTACTTTGCTATAAAATTATTTATTTCTTCAATTCTGGATATTAAGTTTTATAGAATTTCCTAGTTTTGCAAGTATATAACCAGTTTACTAACAATGCCAGTAATTTTCATTAATTTCTCATATTTTATTATAATTTACTCACCTTAAAAATGAAATGTATTAATGATGTATGTTCATTAAATTAGGATTTGAGCATGATTTTATCAGTTAATTTGATAATGTTAAATATTATTGTAACGAAGTGGTCTCTTTTATTTTTACAGGTGTTGATAATTGGGGGCGGCCCTTGCGGTTTGCGTTCGGCAATCGAAGCTCAATTGCTCGGAGCAAAGGTGGTGGTAGTGGAGAAGAGAGATCGTATGTCAAGAAACAATGTGTTGCACTTGTGGCCATTCGTCATTCAAGACTTACGGAATTTAGGAGCGAAAAAGTTTTTCGGCAAATTTTGCGCGGGTTCCATCGATCACATCAGCATTAGGCAGTTGCAGTGTATACTACTGAAAGTGGCTTTGATATTGGGTGTCGAATTTCACGAAAACGTTAGTTTCGATTCGTTGATGCCACCACCCGAAAATCAAACGGAAGGAAGTAAGTTTGACCCGCATTAAGGATCAAAACTAACAAGGCCTTTTAAAAACTAAATATAATGACATTCTGTTCGAAGTCAGCTCTGAGCCAACGAATCATTAATATTAATGTATCAAAGAATTATTAATATTTGAACCAAAGAATGTTAATGATTACATTTACTTTCAAAGTGTATGTAACTGAAGAATGAAACGTTTTTAACATTGAAAATATAAAAATATAATGATTGCAGATAATTGAAAAAGTACTTTGAAAACGTTTCTTTCTTCAACGCCATTAGAATTGCACAATAACAATGGGAACAGTTTGAGAATTTAAATTTTCTATTATGTAATTGAAACTATAATATAGTATAAATTATATTAGTATCCTATATATTAATTGTAATGATTTGCAGGAATTGGATGGCGTGCTGCAATGACACCCGCCGATCATCCGGTTTCTCAGTATGAATTTGATATTCTAATCGGCGCGGATGGCAAACGAAATACCCTCGAAGGTTTCAAACGTACGGAATTTCGTGGCAGATTGGCCATTGCCATAACCGTAAACTTTATAAACAAACGAACCGAGGCCGAGGCTCGCGTCGAGGAAATCAGTGGCGTTGCATTCATCTTTAATCAAAAGTTTTTCAAGGAATTATACCAAGAAACGGGAATTGATCTAGAGAATATTGTTTATTACAAGGATGACACGCATTATTTTGTGATGACTGCCAAAAAACATAGTCTGATTGATAAAGGAGTTATTTTGCAGGTACATACAGTCAACTTCCACACATTTGCTTTTATTGGAACCGGAAACTTTCACGTATTTACTTTTTGTGTTTTTTTCTCATTGGTCAAATTTCAGCAAATGTATGGAAGGGAAAATAAGTAAAGAGCAAATGTGTGAAAGTCGAGAGTATAATGTTTTTTTTATTTTTAAATAAAAGAGTGCTTATATTATAGTAATGAACTAATTTTACATAACATATTCTTTGTAATCTTTTTTTTTTCAGGACTACGCTGACACAGCGAAGTTATTAGCAAAAGAAAACGTTGATATGGAGGCACTAATGTTATACGCGCGACAAGCTGCCGAATTTTCCACAAATTACCAAATGTTAAATATGGAGTTTGCGGTGAACCATTACGGTCATCCAGATGTGGCTATGTTTGACTTTACCTCAATGTACGCCGCTGAAAATGCTAGTCGTGTTTTAGAGCGATACGGTCATAAGCTCCTCATGTTATTAGTCGGCGACAGTTTATTGGAGGTAAAATGACTCATTTGACAAGCTTCGATGAAACGACAATTCAACCAGTATAATTAATCCAGCAAATTTGAATATTTTATATAATTAAACGAATTAATTGTGGTTATTAACTTCAAACGATGGTTAATAAATTGGACTTAATAAATTTGTCTGTGAACAAATAAAAGAATGAATAAAGTTGAAGAGTAAAAGTGAATTCTTAAAATTATTTACGCATTAATTTAAAGGAATTAAAGTGCTAAATTAAATTAAATTTTAATTTATTTTAATTTTAACAAAAGGTAAAATAAGATTAAGAATACATTACTTTTTTACGTTTCAGCCTTTTTGGCCTACTGGATCTGGTTGTGCGAGAGGATTTTTAAGTTCGCTTGATGCATGTTGGGCTATTAAAGGATGGAGCGATTCGTTTTCACCATTGGAAGTTATTGCCGAACGAGAGTCCATTTACAGGTTGCTTGCACAAACTACACCGGAAAATCTTAATAAAGATTGCATAGCTTATACACTTGATCCTCATAGCAGGTGCGTCAAATCAAACTTATTCATTAAAGAGAATTGCAAATATTTTTATGTTTAAACATTCCCTCTTTTTTTTCATTTTTAATGACACTTAATTATATCTATAACATAATAAATTTACATTTCGTACATTTCTTCTTTTGTATTTGTATTTAAATGTTATTTACATACTCAAGTGTTTACTTTTAAAAGTTCATTTTTAACAGTGTCGAATAATAAATAAGCACTTTCATAAAAAAATAAGTAAAAAAATATATAGATAATTTCACGCACTACTTTACTTGAATATACAAAAATGTTGGCACTTGAAAAATAACGAATGAATGAAAATTAAATCAATATTCATGTAAAATTTAAACGTTACTATGAAAAACTGTACCCAAATTTATTTCAAAGTACAAATGAATTTTTAAAATTCATCACTGAATATTATTGATTCGCTGTGTAGTTAAGAGTATACATCTATGTCGCAGGTATCCCAACTTGAATACACACTCAGTTACCCCACTCCAAGTACAAAGTCTTCTTGATACGGACGATCTGGAAAGTATCAAGAAACCTCCTGTTCACGCAACGGTCGATGTACCTAAAAAACGGCGACGAAAAGGTTTGTATCAGTCGCATGCGACCAACATTTGCAAATATATATATATATATATATATATCAACTCGAATATCAGGCAGAACTAAAGATAATTAATTAACAAAAGCAACATAAAGGTACACTGATTGAAATGTATGAACAAGAAATATATGTAAATACAAAGGGTTTTAACTCAGTCAATTGCTGGAACAGAACTAATGATTCTCTAACAAAGAAGTAAAGCCACGTGATACGGACTAAACGCGTAAACAAATAAAACTAAAATATTTCTTTTGTATTCAGATGCTGAGTTATTATTAGAACATACCCATCGTATCAAAGCGCTTAAAGAGGAGTTGATTGTACCAAAAGAAAATAAAGGTGAAGGAACTTGGATTAATCGACTTAGATCCAGTTTTAAAAAATGAGAAAAATATTAAAACGTTGACGTGCGTCAATTAATTTTTATTATTAATTGTTAATATTTAAATTATGTGTTCTTTATATGTTCTAAATTATGTACTATTTACGATTGCTCGAATTAGTTATTTACTTGTCTGAAATTGCGTGATCAAATCTGTATTTAACATATTTTGTCACTATGTCCATATCTAATTTAATAAAATATATAAATATATCTCTTAATTATATCCATTATAATATAATATATCTAATTTAAATAGAAATTTAGTAAATCACTTCATAATTTTTTTCCTTGTATTATATTACCTTTACGTGTACCTTTATATTACCTTTACTAGTATTTAACAAAAATCTCTCCCATGAAAACTGAATTTTCGTTATTATTAATAATTTTTAATGTTTATGTGATAGAAATTAAATGTGCCATTTAATCATGATTAAACGACATCGAATCATTAAAAACGTGGTGTAGAACTCTTATTCACTAATTTTCATATTTTTGTATGATTGCCATACCATTTGTTTATTGTCTTATATTTGTGTTTCGTGTTCTAGATACGCAAATACATCCAGATACTCTATTAGAATGGTTGAAAAGACAGGTTGCGCTTTACGATACCGTCCAGATTCATGATATAAGTACATCCTTCAAAAGTGGCTTAGCTATTTGCGCCATTATTCACAGATATAGGCCTGATTTATTGGACTTTCACTCTCTGTCACCCGAAGATATCGTAAAGAATAACCAACTTGCTTTTGATATTTTAGAAAAGGAAATGGGCATACCCTCAGTAAGCTAATTTGTTATATTTCCTTTATATTATTAGAATTATTCAATTAATTCATTGTTTGACGAGCATTATCAATTTATTTACATACTTCAGGTCATGTCCGGGTCCGAAATGGCTGAGTGCGAAGTACCAGATAAATTAACAATGTTTTCTTATTTGACACAAATATATGAAGCATTCCGTGGTGAAATTCCTCATATAAAACATCCAAAATTGGTGGCGAGTATTTTACTTTCTTTCCTTAAGATATTTCACGAGTGTTTAAACGAGTCTTCGCTATTTTTAATTACGAATCGTGAATAATTTTAATGAATACGAATTTTGTCGTTTATAGGAAGCCGAAGTAGAACCTGAACGACCGAAATTTGCGAAAGAGCTGAGCCAGCTAACACCCGAACAAAAAGCTCAATTCCTCGGGCACTTTGTGAAAACGGACAGCGCCATGCGCTTTAGACACTCGAGATCGCGAACGAGCGATCATTTGTTCATGCCTTCCGAAAAGAAGAACCTGAGAAAGCGTCGCAGTACCGAAAAAATGGGCGCCACAGTGGTGAGTAGCGAGAACTTGAACATTTTGATAAGATCATTTTACATTCTGAAGCATTACTGAATCACCACGATTATTTAGAGGTGGTGATTGAATTGCGTCTGATGTACATTTCGCGTTCAGTTTTAAGCCATATATGTGTAAACAATTTATTATAATAAATAAACAACTTTGTAAAATAATGCGATATCATGACTTGAATCCACCAGGCGATTTGTTTCCCTGAAATTTGTGACCTTGTAAAAATGTCCCATGGCAAATTTAACTTGTATCATCGCATTTGGTACCCTTCACTTTGGGTACCAAAGTGGCATCATTTTTACAAGGCAAAAGTTCTCTTTTCTACTACTTTTTTTTTCTTTCTCTCTTTCTCTTTTTCCCTTGCGAATTAAATCCACCTCTGATAAGGTAGCATTCTTCATCAAGAGCGACATTTGCGTGTAAATATAATTGTCCCGTAGGTCATGTACGTGACGTCACAAATGTAATACTTAAATGTCAAACTTAATAATACACACAAGTGTCGCTAAAATCGCAGGCGATCTTTCACTCATGAGAACGATGAATCGTAATTGGATATGAATAATGATAAAAAGAAAAAGGAACGCTTGTTTGGTCCGTTGAAATAAAGTATTATGATTTATCGAATATGCTCTAGTCATGGTGGCGGACGATCGAAGCCGTCGTGTGTCGAGGAAGTTTCGTATTCTCGCTAATCGTGTGCATCGGTCTCGCCCTGAGCGCAATCGAACGAGGAGAAATTTAAATTACCACCGTGTCCTCCCCACGGCAACGACAGTCAGTTATTCAATATTCTCCTGTTAATACGTATATTTATAATCGTCGACTCAATACTTAATGTCCCTAAAATGAAACAAGACGAAATAAATCATTTGAAAGCATACTTGGGCATCAAAAAATAATTACGCACCACTTGTCAAAAGAAACATCTCACGTTTACTCCATTTTTGTTCTAATTCTAACTTATCACATCGCATGCTTCACGGTGGCCAATCTCAATCGTGGCCAATCACTAACGCAAGTCTCTTCTTTTAACCAATCGCGGATATTTTCGCAATAATAAAAACTGTAAACGAATGTGAAGGAGGAAAGGCAGAAAAGACTCGAGGAAATAGAAAAGAATCGAGTCGAACGCATGAGGAAGCGTCAGTATCTGCGGAAAATGGCGACGCAGCAGTTCTACAAGAGCATGCAAATGCTGCAAGCGAACGCAAAGAGAGAAAAGGACGAGCCTTTCGAGGATTACTCGATATTTTTGTATCGACAAACGGCCCCGGATTTCAAGGATAGGGTCAAAGATCTCGAGCAGAAAATACTTTATCCAGTAAGCAACCAGCTGAGCAAGAGTCGTGTGACATCTCAATGCATACCAATAATACGCCGCCCCAATGAGTGGGGCGGACCCTTTTCGTGTTTTATCAGCATGATATTAATTAATCCTTGCCGTTGCAATTAAATGTTACGTCTAATTCGACTGTCTTACACCATTTGTTTTGTACATTGAAAACATCTTTTTCGTCCCTGTGCTGTTTTTCTACTTTTTCAATAACTTTCTCACTTTAACGTTGATAAATTTATCAACTTTACACGAAGACATTTATGAAAGGCATCAATAACAAAACGATTGTGTTCAATGTGGTATTGATTACTAATTTATCCCACCTGTGAGATTAATAAGTTTTTGTCAACCGAATAATCATCTTTGAAAATGTTTTTGTGTTCTTCAAATCTAATAAAGAAATGGGTTTTAACTTGAGATTTTGTCTTTTGTAGGATCGAGAACCAAAGATGCATGCCGGTCATCATCGGAGTGGTATCGATGAAGAATTTTCTGGCAGAATCAAGAGTATGGAAGACAAGCTCAAGGGAACGACACCGTCCGAGAAAAAGCCAAAGGACCTTCTACGTGCTATCGGTATTATTATACCTTAATTTCGAATAACTTTTAAATAGAATGTTGTAAAATTGAGAATGAAGGTTGAAGGGTACTCTTCACTTATAGCCGAGTACTCAGACGAATATGTTAACCAATTTATAACGCAAGGAACTGTTACATGTGCGTCTTTTTACGATTCAACTTGTTTCTCAGTGGTTTTTTTTTAATAATATAAAGTTAGTGAGAAATATCTGGAGTTTCTAGAATTTAATATAAATGATAATCATTTTAAAAGAAAATTATGTTTGTATATAAGAAAACATGTATGACTGAACAGGTAAAATTGAAAAATCAGACTGGAATGTGAAAGAAATTGAGAAGAAGATCGAGGAGAACAAGATGGGTCGGGGCGTGAAGCACGACAGGATAGAGCGAGTGCCTAAATGGAGTCGAGAGCAGGTTGGCTGTTTAGTTGGTATTGTATTGTGCTAATAAATTGCGAACAGATTTCTGTATGTTTTATTCAGTTTTTAGCTCGACAAACGAAGATGGAGAAGAAGGGCCGCGACATGAAGGAGATCGATAGTAAGTACGCTGAATTTGACAGTACCCTCAAGAACATTGACAAGAAGATCAAAGAGGGTAACGCGCTTGGGCACAATAAAGTATCAGCCATGGCTGAGCAGTTTGCCAATAAAAATCAAGACGCTGAATCCAATGTGCAAAAATCGGTAATTAATTCATATTTCAAAACGGTACAAGTCGGCTAATTAGTTACGCAATTTTCAATTAAAGCTTAAGTAGTGTTACTTTCACGTAAATATCACATGTATTTTGATTTTATCATTTCCAATTGTCGCATGAATTTCTCGCTAATTTTATTTAACATTAAACAAGGAATAGATGTGAAATAAAAGATTATTATACACTATAGAATTGTTCCATTTGGGTTTTAATTAACATGCAAATTTAAGTTTTTATGAGTTAAAATTGTACTACATAATAGTGTGTGCAAATTTGGTGCAATACTAAAGCATGATGACTTTGCTTAACTTTCAACGGTTGAATCGTAATTCATTTTATTAACGGATTATTGGTTTAATTCAGAATTCAAAGGCATCAATAGCATTCCCAGTACGAAAGGTGTCGGATGTATGCCATTTCTGCGACAAAACAGTGTACTTAATGGAGAAGCTAAGTGCCGAAGGAAAGTCCTTCCATAGAGGCTGCTTCCGTTGTGAATATTGCTCAATTTCTTTAAGAATGGGTATGACATTTTATTAATATATCGCGACCTTCGGGTTGTAATAATATAATAAGCAATGTAATGTAATAATAATATGTTAAATAAATTTGCTTGTTTCCAGGACACCACACTTTTGACCGAGAAAAAAATGGTGGACGATTTTATTGTGCTCAACATTTTGGCCTTCCAGGAACAATGAAAATGAGGATAGAAAGAAAGCCTTCGACCAACATCCCTTCGACGAATAAAGAAAATATTCATCTAAATGTCCCGAATCACGTGAAACCAGGCGAAAAGGCACGTTGCACACATAGAGAAAGAATACTGCAGAGAATGCCTATTTTTTTAAAATATTGTTACCAAATAATTTGGTATCTCGTGGACATCGGGAATATTCTGTTTATTTAAACCAATATGTTCAGCAAAAATAATAAAAAATGTCCCACACGAAAATATTGATAATTTTTCTTTGATTGGTTCAAGAAAATTCGATAAAAGTTGTAATAAGTAGTCGAAACATTTTCTATTTTATGTGGAAATATTTATATCGTTAAATTTAACATTATTTTTAGACAAAAATTAAAGTAGAAAAAAAATCACGTTAAATTTAAAAATACGAATGTTATATATATTATAGTTTAACATAATATCATTATATAATAGTATAGTATAAGTTTATAATTATTGAAATTTGGTAAATTGAGCCCAATTTTGTTCGACGTAACTAGTTACCCAAAATGTTTGGTAACACTTATGCTACTATTTTTCTACGCCTATTATATATTTTATAATACAAATTCGAATTATTTTAATATCATTTTATGCCTAATTTAATCTTATTATATGCTTAATTTATGTAATTTTTCTCAAATACAAATTTTTCAGTCAACTCAAAGATACACGAACAAATTCTTTTCAGATACTTTTTAACATGAAATGTGGATTTGAGGATAAATTAATGTTTTCCTTTTCTTTTTAATTGTTTATAATGACCGAAGTATTCTCATGAAACCTAACGAATCATTCTTAACAAATCCACTTTTAACTTCCCTAAACTTTAACTGAATGTTTGACTTTGTATGTTAAATACTAATTTATATATTAACTAATCAGTAATATTAAAAGTATTACATATTACCTGAAATTTTGCAATTTTTCTTCTAACAAATTGTTGCATTTTGTGATCATAAATTTGACATTTGTAACGTTTTACTTTTTACTTTAGTCGAAGGAAGGTGTTTCTGGGCTTGATTTACTTGATCGAGGTCAAACGCCAGAAAGAATAGAATTTGAAAATCTAACCGGTGTTTTGGACGCGGAGGAACCACGAAGTCAAATGGATGAGGATGAATGGACGGATCGTAATTTCGGAGCATCGGCTGCTGAAATAGGCTCTAGTGACGACATTTCAGATTTGAGGTGCCATTCATTTTATCAAGTTTTCATAAATTTAGAATAAATTTGTTACACATATGTTAACCTTGAGTTATTTACTAATGTCGCATTATGTATATTTGAAACAGTGACTCAGATGACGACAACGTAGTTTATGAAGAAGCCATTGATCAGCCGTTGACTAAAGAAGGCACTTTGGAATTAGCGAAAAACTGGACCCTTCGATATTCTCAGCCTTATACAGCAACTGGCCAATCGGACACTGGAAGCAATGAATACGAAGATTCCAGTAATGAATATACCAGCGAAGGTAAAAATTTTATAATTTTTATTGATTCAATAACTAATTTTATTCATAACTATGAGATTAATTAAAAAAGATTAATTCTTTAAAAAATTTTAAGATGTTATTCTTAAATTGCATAATGTGTAAATTTTTTTATAAACTTTAATAAAATTCTATTATTCACAGAAGAAGAAAGTGCAACAGCGACGGAAGACGAAGAAGACGTACGTGCTCGCGAACTTCGAAAGCAGGAAGTTTGGTTGAAGGTGCCTCCACGTAGTTCGGACACAGATTCTGGTTCAGAAACTGAGGTGAAAATCTTGTCAGATATATCCGATACCGATAACGCTCCACAAGAAAAGTATAGCGTCAGTGACAGTGCTTTCCCTCCAAACGGGGTTCAAATTGACCTCAATACGAACTATAATAACGATTCTGTTAATTTAAGCAACAAACAGCCAAACAATTCCATCGCTTCCGACAACAATATTTCTAACAAGTCATACGATCGAATCGAATTGAATGAAAAACTCGTCCCGGAGTCCGAATCTATGATGAATGAAAATAACGTGCAGAGAGTCGAATCTTTACCAGATGCAATTTCAAATTGTCCCGCAGAATCAAAATTAACTATTAAGCCGGACGAAAATTTGCCAGATTTAATTACATCATCCCCGAAATTAAGCCGCCGATCTTCGGGTAACTCAATTTCCGATGCTAATCAACAATACGAAACAGTTTCGAGTAGTTTATCGTCGGACGAAGAATCGAAAAAGAGGCAAAAGTTGCAAGTTAAAGTTACCCCAATAGTCGTGGTGACCGCTCCGACCCCTCCGGCCGAAATAAAAACCGACGTATTTCAACTTGATTCGAAATCCGCCACCGTAAACTCTTTCGAGAGTTTGAAACTCGAAGTGCGCCAGCGTAGGGACAAGAATAAGATGCCACTCGACGAGCTGCGTCAAATGTCGAAAGAGTCGGCGCGTTTGCAAATGAACAAGTATTTTGAACCTATAAAACCCGCTAGTAAAAGTCCCGAGGTTACGCGACCCCTCACCGAGTCGGACGTTAAATTCGTTGAATTCGACATCAAGCCGAAACTGTCCGATAAGGTCGACGGTAAGGATTTGTTGAAGTTTTTCAATAACGATTCTTTGAAAAAAGACGAGTCAAAAATACCCGACATCACTGACATCGCGAAAGAGGATATAGAATCGGAATTCCAAACGTTGGAAAGACTGTCCAAATTAGACAAACGATTCGTGGCTCAAAAGATTGAAAAAATTGAAACGGTGGCACAAGTTCCACGTTTAGTAGACCTTCCTAAGCCCAAACCACCGCCCATTAAAAAACCACCGCGAAAATTCGTGAATCGCGCAGCCTCGTTTTCCACCGCAAATGACTTTGTTACTAAAAATGATCAGATTGATAATAATATTAAGATAGGAGTCGGTAGTATGAAACCGACGACGTCTGTTGAAAATATTCAGAAAGTTCGGAATACCGGAAAAGAAATAGCATCGAATAAAGTGAACGGAATCGAGTCTCCGAGGAAGCCGGGACGAAAGTGTAGCTTGAATGACTTATCAGCGCCACCTGGCGGTGACGCAAACAAATTCGTGAATAAGGAAGCGAAAAAGGGCGAGCGAAAATGTGGTCCCGATAGGTTAAATTCCAAAATTGATCGACATGGTTCCTTTAAGGGCAAAATGAAGCAAAAAGAAAAATGCGTTGTTTCCTAAACTTGTAATTTTCTATATATGTTCCGATATGAATTATTTTGAATATCAGGGGCTTATTGTATAAGATGTTATGAATAAAGTATGAGTTTAAGCAATGAAAGTGATGGCTGATGGTGGTACAAATAATTCTTATGTCCGTCCCAAAAGCCGTTCTCAAAGGTAAACGATTGATTCAGATCTGTGAATGGAGTGTTTACTCGACTAATATGAAAATTAACCATTCCGTTTGTCGTGTTCATTTGAAATTTGCTTATGCTTTAAACTTAATGGCCTGTTTTATTAATTTGTTTCTTTCGATTACCACCAGCCAGTACTTTAACATCTTGTTGCTTGACTTATTCATCTTCGTGTGTGATTGATTTTTTGCATTGATTTACAAGTTTGTACGAGACTATTATTTTACGTTTGTGTTTGACAAATGCTTACTAATTCACTTATCCGACACGATTTTTTTCAGTACACGAAATAAAAGTTACAGCAGATCTTATTTTAAAACAACTTCTAAGTTGAATTGTCAAATATTTTAACCAGTAAGTAAATAAATGAAATATTTTTGATATGATTAATTATTTTCAGGTTGCGTCAAATGATGAGTCTTCAGAAGAAAGCGAAGAAAATTCGGCAACGGAAATTTCCACAGATTCCGAATTCGAGCATGACGGGACCACACCAACGCAGCATGAAATTCCGGAGATTACTATAAATGACGCTTTCGTGCGAAAGACGCGCGGAGATTATAACGAACCAAAGAAAGTGAAGGTGAAAAGTCGCGTGATCACAACGATCAATGGTAATTCAATGCCGAACAAGAAGCAAGACCCTTCCGGCGTTAAGTTACAATTTTCCAGACTTGAAATGCCTGGCGAAACCGATAACAAAAAGCCAGATACCTCGACAAACAACAAACAGATCTCTGGTCTGCAAAAATTAATACCACAGCGCAAAGGGGATTATGCACTAAATCGCACTCATTCGACCGAGGGCATGGCTTCTAAAATATCTTTAGAGTTGAAGAAGCGATATTTGTTGGGGGGCACCACGCGTGGAAACTCTGTTATCAAATCGGGATCAACCTCCAACGTGAATACCCGCCTGCAAAATTTAACGGATTCGATTTCTCAGCATCAGAAATTGCTGAATCCAGCGCCGGAACCGAGCCCTACGATGCAAGCTTTCCTTCAAGGCACCTCTAAATTGCGTACAGGAAACAATCAGATGTCGCCACTTATATCAAATAATTTAACATCCAACTCTTCAATGAAGGCATTCCCCTTCGATGGTTTCCATTTGAAACTGGAAAACAAGTCTGATGATTTAAAGCAGCAATTGCCAGATTTGATAAAAGAAACCAGCATTTTGAAGTCAAAAACCGAACCAAGCATGGATCGTTTGAGGAATCTTTCAGTTGTCAATGATAGAATGGAATCGCCAAAAGAATTGATCGAAGACGTTGCTGCTGTTAATAGCACCGAGTTGTCGAAAGCGCAAGTTGGAGAAAATGACACTTGCAGACCGAGGAGCCCGTTACACGAGACCAGTATCATTGTGCCACAGGTCGACTGGACCAAGCAGAATAAGGTGAAGAAAGAGAAGAATAGTTCGGATGATTCAGAAATGGACAGCGATTCATTGTCATCTTCGAGTGGCGATGACTTAGAAGGCACGGCAAATGTGCAAGAACAAACGCCGGTCAATTTACTGCCACCCCGATTACAGATTCATAGTACCGATGGCGATTTATTGTTGGATGAACAAGCGAATAAGAATAAAGAAATTGATGAAGCGAATACTTTTGAGCCGGATTCAATTGAATGCATACTTTTATCGGAATCGGATAAGAAAATGAAGCTACTCACGGAAAATGAAGTCGAAACGTTGAATAACAATTTAGAACAATTGGAATTACAGGTAAAAATTACCCCACATAATTTACTCTTGTTTTTTTTACTTTAGATTTTGATTATATATATACAAGTGAATAATACATTCGAAATTATAATGCAATATTAAAACAAACAAATTATAAACTAAATTGTTTAATCTTCTAGGACGACGCAAAAAAGAATATAAGCAACTGCAGCAGTCCCACTTCCGCCGTTTCCTTGATTTCAAACAAACAGGATGATTCGGAGAATGACGTTACTACCGCAGCGTATACTGAAACTGAAATCTCGGAATGGGCTCGAGACGGAGGTGCAATTGAGGCGGACGATTTGCATGATGTAGACTTAAACATCAATTCCGATTATGTGACCATGCGAAAGAATGGTTTAGCTCAAGCAACGCCTCAACAATTGGAAGGAAAAGTCTCACATTCTGCACAAAAGTCGATAGATGATGTCTTCCGTAATAACACGTCCATGCTTTTAGCCAACGGTGAGGATATCGTGTACATGGATACAGATAACGAATCTTTATTAGACAGTTTGCAAGACATCGTTGTCCCGCCCCCAATGTCCAAAAACCGGGGTTACGTTCAGTTTGTAAATATGAGTGCTACTAGTCCAGTGAAGGAGGAAAAACTGATTGCTCCGATTGCGAAAACTGAAATAGAAAATGACCTATATTCGGATGACGAATTTGGAGGCAGCGATGACGTTATCAAAATGAGCCCCGTGAGAATGGAAGACGTGAAGGATAGGTTAAACAAATCGCGGGATAAGAAATCCGAGGATTTGAAGCGTAGCATAAACAGTCCGCCGATGATCGTGATTGATTCAGCCAACAAAGACAGCCAGATGGAGGAAGACAGTCTGCTTATTATTGAACCGACGGAAGACACTACCAATAGCGAGGTCACTACAATCATGGCCAGTCCTGTAAATCCGGAGCGTGCTATAGTAGAAGAGCAAGTTGATGTGGAATCATCGAAAGATACTGATAATATTACTCCGGATTACCTAGAGTATGTGAAGAGGTTGCAGTCGAGAATTGCCGAGTTCAGTAATGCAAAGGATTCAATTGATGTGAGAAAGTCGAAGAGAAAGAATTCTAAGACCCTTGTCCAAGCTCGAACTGCCGAAATAATTGAAGAAGAAATCAGGACACAAGAGGAAGGTTCTATTAACAACTTCAATTCTCCAGCAACTTCGAGAAAACTCGAAGAAATCACAAAAGAGAGGTGCAAACAAAAAAATCTAATACAGGTAAGTTTATTGATAAACGTATGCATTAGTTAAAACAAAAGAAAATATTTCTAGAATTTATTGTAAATAACGAACATATAATAATAATTGTATAAAAGATAATATAAATTATGGAGAAAAAAGGAGAGTTTAGTAGAAAACTTTGAATTGTTTAAAATAATTAATTATGAAATGACGACGAATAAATAAAAGGGGAATTGAAATAATTTTTTATTCGTATTTTATTGTCTTATTTAATATTAAATATCATCACCAATATTTGAATATTGGAAAGAAAATTAATAATTGATTTCTATATTATATACATATTTTTTTTTATTTCAAATTTAAAATATTTGTTTTTACTTTATTTTGCTTTAGGTCTCGGATAATTTATACTTTGGTGATCCTCCCAAAATAGGATGGAGATTCTAAATCGAAACTTAAATATTTGCCAAACTAAATTGTTGATTTATAAATTTAGAATTTAAAGCAAGTGATTAGAATTTATACATAAACATGTGTATATTTATCTACAAATAAATATTACTTAATGCAATTTAACAACCGAACATAATTTTACTAATAAGATAATATTATAAAAAAATTTAATTAACAAATCTTTTTAATAAATACTTGAAATTTCATTGATTTTTTAATACATTTTTAAATTTAATTTTTTTCTTACTCACACACACACACACACGCATCAAATTGTTTTTGAAACTGGATATAATTATAATAAAAATAAATAAATTAAGTATAAGTGTTAAGTTATTATGATGTATTTTGGCGAAGTTTTTTATCTTTTTAAAATCGACACAACATAAACATATATAAATATATCTAATAAAGTATTAAAAATATTAACGAACAATATATTCCACATATTTAACAATCCACAAAACACTACACTTTTTCATGCAACATAAACAGACTGGAAAATACTTAAACTCACTCAACACTTGGATACAAACACACACTAAGGTATTTAACACAAACTCTTATATAAAACACACCAAAAGGAAATAAAATTTAAAAATATTGTAATGTATACGTGCACAGAAGGGACCCTGGTTCAAAGAATATAAAGTTTCGACCGCAAAAATTTGAGCCTGAAACACAAGCTCGAATTTTAGGGGTCGAAACTTTGTCTTCTTTGAACCAGGGGATTGTCGAAATTAACTAAAACAAGTATGTTCGAACCATAGGACCTGCTGATGGACAAGTTAGAAGCCCACAAACAAAAGTCCGCTGAGAAGAAAGCGAAAAGAGCCGCTCGTGCATCGTCATTTACGTCCAATTCGTCTGTGTCTCCATTGAAGCCAAACAAAGTGAACGCTGAAGCACTTACGCCAACCAAGTTCGTACCTACTTCGATCATTTCCCCAAGCAGTAGTCCCGTCCACACGACCTTTGCTGAAGCGAAAAGGGCTCTAGAGGCCAACCAGGATAACTTGACCACCATACAATATTCTTCCTCGACGCCTTTATGTGTTTTCAAAACGAGTCTTGGTGAAGGCAAAGTAGAAGACTTTAAAACGCCGGTAGCACCACCACGGTCTAAACACGAAGAAGCTAAAAGGACTGCGGAGAAAGCTAAGCAAGATGCTCGTGAGAGAGCGAGGCTTAAAAGCGATGAGGATCTGGGGTTGAGTCCCGAAGACAAGCTCAAAGAGTTGAGGTTGAAAGTTGCGAAAAGACAGTTGTCTGCTGAGGAAAGACGTAGAATGGAGAACGAGCTGGACTCCAAGACGAGACACTACAGCTTCAACAGCGGCAAAGCAAACAAGCTTCAAACCAGCAAGAGTACGGATAATATGAAAATGATAGCAAAGAAGATGAACTTTGAGGTGATGGCAACGAGTGCTAAGTCAATGGATGAGCTTTCGAACGTTGACGATCCTGTAAAAACGTCTGGTAAGAAGGACAAAAAGAAGTCGAAGGATCCGGAGAGACGGAAAAGTATCATCCAAGCGGTTTCGGACTTTTTTAAGAGAAAAGACAGTCCAACTTCTCCAGTTGCCAACAAGGACAAGTTATCAATGTTTAGGTTGACGCCGAAATCGAAAGACAAAATGAAGGTAACATTTTTCAGCTTTATTTTTGTGATAAATATAAATGTTGAAGTCGGAAAAAGTAAACATATAATAGTAAAAAATTGATGTAATTTTTTTTTTTTTTGAAACTCATTTTGATTTTTATTGATTATTATACTGCGAATTTTTATTCTTATACTGTATTTTCAATTGTTGTTTCGTTACTTTTTCAGAAAAAAATAGTATATTACTCCACGAGAAAGTGAAATATGTTGGTAGCCCGCAGAGCTACCAATACATTTTATTTTTAAGAAGAGTAAAAATTTTTATTTGAAAAATAAATTTGACATTGGAAATCAACAAAAGTTTCGAAAAATAAACTGATAAACTTGAAGAATATCAATAAAGGAATTTTGCTTTAAATTATTTATCTTAATTCAGATATTATTTATTGACAATAAAAGATAAACGTTTACAGGAAAAAAATATGTTTATAGTTAATTTCAGTTTCTAATGTTTTTATTTTTTGCTTTACGATGTTTCAGTTGACTAAATCGTATTCGGAAGAATCAAATGTAAGCAATTTACCGTATCAATACGTTACAGCAATACTTAGCCAACTAAAAAAACATCTAATTTTACAAATCAAGGATACAATTTTCTTTTTGATGTTGTTGAAACGAGAATAAAATTTAATTGACCGTTACTTTAATTGTACATTACACTATTTTAATAAGTTGGTACAAGGTAATGCTATTGCCATGATACGTAAATCGTCCGTTTTTTACTCACTGTTTGATCTTGTACGTCGTTTTAGAGCTGTCCGTTTAATCATGCTTTGTACGATTCAATTTTGAACGAAACTTGTTAGATCGACACGTTTTTGTCACAGTAGATGTTTTTTAACGAGTAGATGTAGTTAACAAAGTATGTCAAGATGTGATTACTTGAAGGAACTTTAAGTTTTCAATATATTCTTCTCTCTCTTTATTTTTCATGCTATGGAAAAAGAAGGGAAGATTATGTGGTAAACATAGAGTTTGTAATATGTTTATTTATTTGTGCTCTGATACTCATTAAGTAATGAATGTTAGATCATACAATTCTCATCAGTTTCATCGTACTTTTTTCTATCGAACATACTTTAATTATGTTCTTATCTTATATTTAATTCACTATTTTGATGTATCAAAAATGTTCTTAACCCTTCATTGGTATGAAACCTTCGCTATGACGGTGTGGCAACATTACAAGAAAAACAATTATAAAGCAAAAATCAAGTTTTTTATATAGTGAAAATGTTTAAAATAATATTAAAACTATAAAGAGGAAAGCCATAAAGTATTATACCAATGAAAAGTTAAACGAATGTTCCCTATTAGTAATAGATATCGTAGGATATCCCACAAATGTTTTCCAATAATATCCTTATATCCAATTCCAGACATATCGGTGGTATATTTCTTGGATATTAAAGAAAATTTGGGATTGGTCATAAGGATATGATTTGAAAATATTTGTGGGATATCTTAAAATATCTGTTGCTACTAGGGTTTTCATAGTTTTAGATAAATTGATACGAATCTTAATAATGAATTAAATATAATCCATTTATTTAAAAAAACAACATTCTTTACAGCGAAATTAGTTAAAAAAACATGAAAACAATCATAACTAATGTACCATTACAAAATTTTGAAATAATTTAAAAAAAAATTGAAAGAATTCAATGAAAAATTTTCAATAATTAAATTAATACGTACGATATAATTTTATTATAAAATTGTGAATTCTTTCAATCAATAGTTTACAAGATGTTCATTAAACTTTAGCAATATGTTTGTGATGATTCATTAAATAAGTGTCGCATACACGGGGAAGAATAATGGGATAGAATCAATATATAATACCATTTTGCTGTGAACCATACAGCTTTTTTTCCCCCGTGTACAAATTTTCTTATAATGTTAAAGTCACCTGCACTTATTTGCCTCAACATTTCATGTCTTGTTTCGTAAACTAAACTTTTCTGTATCGCCTATAATGTTAATTAAGATTTGTAGTATGTTTTATCTTAGAAATCATCGATACTTAAGATCAATTCATTCATTGTTATAAAGATATTCATACTTTCCAATCAACTTTTTCAAGCATAACAAATGAAATGCATACATTGAAATTTATGTCAATTTAGACTTTACTCATGTATTAGAGAAATGTTATATATTTATATATCAGATAAATAGAAATTGACGTATAAATTTGTTTGTAGCTCGACAAACTAGCAGCATCAAAATCAGATACAAGGCCAAAAAGTATATGTGAAGGGATGTTAGCTAGAAGTTTCTTGAACGAAGACGCACCACCACTGCCGCCCCCACCTCTTCATTATACCATTCCAATTGCTCATGCATCTGGTAAATATATTTATAATCTACTACAAAATAACGGTTAATTATTAAATTATATTCATAAATAACACGAATCAATTATTTTAGAAGACAGCTTATCTGACGAAGAATCAAAGACCGCAGCTTTATCCACTTCACAGATAAATAAAACAACCGAAGGATCATGCAACAGCATTCCAAGCAAAGTCAAAACTGCCAAACGTATAACTAGGCAAGCACAAATGAAAAGGTATGATATAAATGATATAAAAATTAAATAAAAATAATATGGAATTCAATACATATATTTTAAATTTTAAATATGTTAAAGACTACGAATGGCTCAAGAAATTCAACGGAAATTGGAGGAAACTGAAGTTAAGCAAAGAGAATTGGAAAGTAGAGGAGTCGGCGTTGAAAAAGCACTTAGAGGAGAAGGAGGTATATTTTATTTAAAATTATTAGTTAATATTAAATACAAGTTAATAGTATATTACTCAAGTTGTTATTAATTTCACTTTTTTCAGAGTGCTCCGATAGAGATGAAGCTGATTTGCTGCGCGAATGGTTTGACTTGATGAGAGAAAGGTCTGAATTGCATAGATACGAGAAAGAGCTTCTTGTACGCGCGCAAGAAATTCAACTAGAAGATCGGTATGAAAGATTACAGCAAGAGCTTCATGATCGCCTGGCTGACGAACGTAATTATCAATTACTGTGCAGTAAATTAATTTAACGTGTCATAAAACTAATTCGAAATAATTGACGAAATAACATTTTTATTATAGATGAAAAGACTTCGGCGGACGTGAAAAAGGAAGGAGAGATAATAACTGAAATGTTAGAGATCGTAGCCAAACGTGATTCTCTAATAGCTCTGTTGGAAGAAGAGCGACAAAGGTGGCGTAGACCCTCGTGCCCAACACTCACTGTTTTCAAAAATAAGAATGCAAATCCCGATACGCGTTTTCTATCTCCACATTCTATATCCTATTCTTATGTGATAATAGCCATTTTTATTGCATACATATTTTCACTTTATCTTGCAGAATTTCTTATCGCATTTCATCGGGAGACTTTACTTTTCTTTATCTAACTTTTATTGTGGCTAATTTAAGTAGAGTTTAGAGCAAACTTCTATCCGAAGATTATTGGGCACTTAAAGTGAAAATTTGACGTTACCTTCCTTTCACATTTTACGAGGACATTGCATGTAATTTTGCATGAGCTTTTATGGCAATGGTGTGGTTAGTTATTGGTGTTTATACATTGTTTTTAAAAAATGTAATTCGAATTATGTTTAAATTTTATTCTTTTTAATTCACCCAATTGTAAATATATGTACATAAAATTAAGAATCGACTGACATATAGTTTAATTTTAGTTTTTATCCTTTTATTAGAATTAAGACGTTTATCAAGCATGGATATTATTGGTCATTATGCATCTTAACAACGATATATTTGAGGCAGATCGAAAAATATATATGTGTATTATATTTACATTTATACATCAAATTATCAAATTCAACTTTTTGAACCTGAAACAATTACCAATCAAAAAATAATTAATTATGATGGATTTTCATTTGAATCTCTCTTGATGTATAAATAGTCAATAAAATTTGATTGCGTTTATTATTTGAAACTAAATATCTTGTATCATCAAAACAATTATATTATTATTGTGTTTAAATAGTGGATATAAAGTTTTCGTTTACTTTTGCTGCTTTAAAACAGTCCTGGACGTGGAAGAGAAATACAACTTACTTTGAAGGGTTTAAAATACTAGAATGAATGTTGCTGCCTTTATAATGTTTATCATAGACACAATAAATTCTTTTATTTGTTAGAAATGTTTGCTTGAAAATCCGTATAATTGATTAATTCGTTTTCACTGAACATTCTTATTTGCCGCGGATGCGTGCGCATTGTATCTAACAACTGCAACTCCACGTTAAGCTTTGCTTTTTAAGAATGAAACTGGAGTAGAACTGCACAATGTATGTATGAGGAAGAATCAAATTTAAGAGATATTAAATTGTGTACCAGTTTAAATATTTACAGGCTATTAAAATAATATACAATATACTTTTTATTACATTAGTAAATGATGACTTTTGTCTAAGCCTGCATTAAATTTAATAAAAACGCAATTATAACAAGTATATTTATGTAACACTTGTACAGAAGGTACTGTTATTCATCTAAACTAATAGTTAGATATCTTATAGAGAAAATAGAAAGGCAGAGCATGTTACTTAGAAAATATGCGAATAATTTTCACCAAAGCGTAGTTCAAACTCTGTTAAAAAAAATCTAACTGGGATGCTACATAGGAATTTGGCATTGGAAATCAGCTAGTTTCCTAGCTAGTTATAGGATCTTGTCTATAACTATCTACATCTATATCTATATCTAGCTGGGGTCTTAGGTCGAAAATTAGTTGATTTCTCATCCTAAATTCCGACTTAGGTCCTAAGCTAGAAAACTAAGCAAGACCCTACAACTACCTGGGAACCTACCTAGAAAACTAGCTGATTACCGATGTCAAATTCCTATGTAGGATCACAGCTAGATTTTTTTTAACAGGGAATACTTTGTCTAAGTTTCTATAAATGACATTTCGAAATTCCCTACACTTCCGTTACTAAAGAATTATTGTCCTCGGAATTATTGCATTATTGTTCTAAAATAATCACTAATAGCGGATAGTTTTTATTATCTAGTATATTATAAATATTCTTAATATTTTTATAAATAACATTTTTTATTTATATTTCTATGCTTATCTTCGTGTACGACAACTATCGTTCGTCTTAATTATAATAATTGACTTTACTTTTTTCAATTTTAAAACATTATTACTCAGCTATCCTACATACTTTCTGTACTAAAATTATTGTTTTATTTTTCTAGTAACTCTTTATATGTACACTATACATTGTAATGTTAACTTCAAAAGTATATCAGATTTTTTTGTGAAGAAAAATAATTTTTTCTTTACTCCGCATAATTGGAATACAAAATAACTTTTTTTCCATAATGTTTCTTCACGCATATTTATTTCGAATAATATTTCGAACGATAAACATTGGTACATATATTCATCAAGGCATACAAATATATATTATATATCACTTAGCATGTATCATAAGTACATTTGTATACACTGGGCAGAGGGTAATTTAGGGATACGCACGGCTTCATTTTCTTTAGCACTTCTGCGCAGTGTACTTAAAGTACCGTCGGTAAGCCCGTATGTATAGTTATTAAACATAGAATTCAAATTATGCACGTATATTAAGCTCAGTTACAGTTTTAATTATGAACATAAAAATCCCTTTTGATTTGATACACTTATTTATTTAAAAAATATATTTACAAACATTATAATATTTGCCATCATTTATATATAAACATGGTCTTCTACATAAAAAAATTCAAAAAGATGTTATTTATTGCTTAGTATATCCAGTTTACTAACATGTTAGTAATTTTTATTAAAATTTTTCTCTCCCTGCACATTTTTTTATTAAATGCAATACATAAGATGAGTTGTATGAAACTAATATTTAAATGTTTGTACATAAAAAGTTTATTTTTATTTGAACAAGCATGATTTGATTAAATATCACATTGATTAAAAATTTTATGTTCTATTATATTTTATCAAAAATTCATAATAGTATTGTCTTTTTGTTTTATATCATTAAAAAATGGTACTGAAAAGTGAAACGTTTTCGAAATACAAAATGTAAACAAAACTCGTTTTCTTTCAATTTTAAGGCCTTTGGATATCATTAAACAATATTATTGTTTTTATTTCATTAATTTGACCTTTCAAATATCTACAAACTTTAACTTTTATACTCAATTTTAAATTTGACTTTTATATATTCAATTTTAAAAATGTTTCAATCTTCAGTTCCATTAATAAACATCATTTCAATCAAAAATCATTATGAATAATTTTCCCAATTGTATTCTCAGTGTAATTATTATTTTTTTTATTTTTTTATATGTAATTTTTATATTCGTAAGCAATGTACTATTTTAATGCTCGAATGGGATTGGTGTATTTATAAATTATAATATCATATTTCTTCTTTCAGGTACCAAGAAGAAGATCGCGACCTCGAGGTTCAGATGTTATCAAAAGGCCTACGTTTAACCCCAGTTAAATCGCGCGTACCTAAATATTCCGTTTAGAGAAGAAAATTTTTTTAACGTAATATTTACATTGATTCACAATGTTAATTTATATTGTTATTTTGTGACATTTTTGTATTGAAACTTGAATTCGAGACGAGCGCTGTGCAACTAATTTTATCATTAAATCAATGCAGATCAAAGTAGAAGTCGTCGCGTGAAATGAAGTCTGATGAAAATTTATGGAAATAATATTTTTGAAAAGAAGAAAAAGGATAGTGTGATATGTAGAGTCTATAAGATGATAAATGAAATTGATCCAACTATTTTTAAGTTCAAAGTGAGACCCGCGATAATGAAATCAATTTTACATTATGAACTGCCGATGATTTTGTCATTAGATTGGCTGTATAAACATTTTCATTTCATTATATCAATGAAAAAAGAATTTTTGTAATTCATTTTTATACCATAATCGCTAAAATTGATCGTCGAGTTTTGATAAACAATTCTTTGAAAAGTATTATCTTTCATTTTAACGTATTCTCTTATTTTCATTGTTGCAACAATGAAGAAATGTCAGAAAGATGAGTAATTAATTGAAATAAAGTCAATTTTGATAAGGGGGTGGTGTACGCGGAAAAAAATAGATCTTGAGCACAACTATAAATATATTTAGTTTGAACATATTGTATGATCAATGGAAGAAACATCTGATTTCTTGTTGTATACCCTAATAGCAAGAAATATTCCAGAATATTCCAAAATATATACACCCAAAGATACACCAGAAATATTCCTGGAGCCGGACATTAGAATATTTCCTTGGTATATTTAGAATATTTTCAGAATGTACCAAAAATATTCTTTGCTATTAGGGTACCCTGTTAAAAAAAAATCTAGCTGGGATCCTACATAGGAATTTGGCACCGAAAATCAGCTAGTTTCCTAGGTAGTTAGGATCCCAGCTAGATTTTTTTAACTGGGTAACCATATAGCCATATGACCATACGTATATGGTCACTTCAAACATGCCCATGCTTCCAATGAACAAATCATGCTAACAGTACTAGCATGTTTGCCGTGATCATCTCACTTTTTTTTCCGTGTACAGGGTAAATATCTTGGCTCCATTTCGGTTAACAAACCAACTAATCATAATGAACATTTTGTTGCTCAAAGAATGACTGGTTCTTGTCGAAGCCTTGATTGAAAAACGCGATAAACCTTTTACGGATAGATTGTTAAATTAACTTCGGTGCCATGGATAACGTTAATCGCAGTTTGATCACGCATAAATACTGACAGACCGTTGGGCCAGGAGTGTAATAACTATAAGAAAAATAATATAAATAACATTGCGATCAAAGCAATAAAATATATTGAATCGTCTCTTATGAACAAATTGATGAATTAAACGAATGTAGCGTAATGTTACAATTTAACTTATAACATTGGCATCTTTTTTTTCATTTTTATGCTTTTCAACGTTCATTTTAAGTTCGCTTAAATGTGGCATCTGTTATTTTTTATGAAACGCAAAAGAACGTCAATGTGCATATTAATTTGCGTTCAATGTAATTTAAAATGAAATAAATTGATTGAAGCGTAATGAAAAAAAAATGGAGAATAGTGCCTAAAATGGTCAAATTGTTACACTATTTATTCAAGCACTTGAAAAGGGAAAAAGTTGTGATTTTATTTGTATAAGACTTTCCTTATGACAAAAGCAATTTGTAATATTCTAATATGAGCAAACCTAGTCTACTAAGATAAGCAAACTTATTTAACACATCGTTTGTGATTCTTCCGAGTTCTTTACGAGAAACGAAACAACGCTGCGTTAGTTCAGAATGTAGTATCACTTGTAAAAAAAAAAAAAGAAACATGCTTTAAACAAATTTGATTCCAATGATTTGTTTAAAACTACCAAATAAACAGGGTTTTTATTCGATCAATGTATATGTGATTTTTATTTAAAAAGCTATTGCGATGAAAAAGCTGATGTAGAAGTATAATGAAATAAACGGTACATTTTTACGTTATATCGATATGTTATGCAATAAAATTTCATGATGTTACAGTCATTTTCAATTAGATAAATATGCATTATTGTATACACGGGGGGGAAAAAAAGCTGTATGTACACAACAAAATGGCATTGACTTAACATAACACAAATATGTAAACTAATATGTTTTACCGACAGAGTACGGTTTAGTGTCGCTGTTTACTACAGCCTAACAATGTTGATTGTTTTTTTCCCGTGTACAAGGTCAATGTGCGAATGTTTTCCCGAGAGATGTTTAGTATTATTTTGTAAATATAAAATGAACAATACTTAAAGTCATTACAAATAGATCCACCTTGCTATTTTTTTATGCTATAAAAATACTTTTTATACTTTGCAATACCTTTATTTTAAAACGATATTAATAAATATTTATTTTTATTTTCTACATTTCTTTTAAATATTAATGAATTACTTAATTTGATTACAATAATTATAAAAATATATTTATGGAAAATAATGCATATTTTTATTCTTTATGAATTAAACAAAATTATAAAGTTTTGTTATTAAAATTATTTATAAACAATGTTAATACTGTCTTGCAAGTGCTAGAAGTAATTATGAACGTCCATATTATATGTTATAAATATAATAATCATTAATATAATAATATATAATAATTATGTCCAATAATAATTATTATTGTTATTAATATTAAAATAAATATTATAATTATAATTAAAAAAGAAACACGAACGAAAATCCTGGCAAAATTTTTTCCTAGACAATGTTGCAAAATGGACTTTGTTAAATAAATTTGCAAAATTTAATTACAAAAATGGCCCTAATAATGTGATTGTTATTTCATACACTAAAAAAAAGTTCTATTTCAAAACACAAAAAATCATTAATTAATGGAAAATTAGTCGAATTTAACACTTACATTATGTTCTGTACCACTGTGCTATTTTTAATAAATGCTTTTTTATTAAAAATTGAACTCGTTTTAATTCACTTCAGTTAAAGTACTTTTTCGAATATAATGTCCATTAACACTGTCAAGTTTCTACGTAATACTGTGTCCAAAAAATAAGGCGCATTGTTTTCGAAGATTTTTATACATTCTTCCCCGCGACATCAATTTTGTTAAAATCTAACTAAATTAACAATAGTGCGGGCAGGGCCGTGTTGGTCAGGGGCGTCTTCAAAGTGAATTATTTCATATGTAAATATTTTGAGGACGTCCTCGAAATCACAAAAGGTCCTTAAAATATAATACTCAGATCCTCGAAATATATGTACCACATCTATATATATACATACATATATATATATATATATATATATATATCCGGCGTAGATACGGAATGGAAGGGGTAGTGGAGAAGTGAGGTAAGATGAACACACAACACTATTCAAGTGGATCAGCGTGCAACAATTACCGCACCGCTGTAAAAGGTAAAATTCATAATAAAATCTGGTAAAATAATAACAATAAAAACTGATTAAAATAATTTATATTACAGCCGAATATCCCCGACAGTTTTGATTTAAATCGATTAATGTTCTCGACCTCTGAAACAAATTCGAAAGGTATGAATAATTTCATATATTTTAATATATTTAAGATACGAACAAAACGGAACCCCTTTGTAATCGCACGAGATGTGGATTTTCGTAAATCTCCCTTGGTACATACATAATTTCTCGTCATAAGGGAATGAGAAACGCCATTTTCCCGAAACTGCCTAGGGCGGGAAATGGTGTTTCCTTACGTAAAACTTTTATTAAAAATATATTTATTTTTTGATAACTTTTAAAAATATTATTAAAACTGATCAATTAGTTTAAATTGTCTTAAGGTGAAATGTCACTCGTTGACGAAGTTCAAATTGAGAAAAATTGCCGCCAAATAAATATTTGTAAATATTTTACAAAATAATAATTAATTTGAGAAAAACGCAACGTACGTCCAAAGTTAAACTTGTTTAGATTTTTTTAAATTGTTTTTTATGTATTGCAACTTTTCTCAAAAAACTATCTTTTGGAAGTCGTTTTTGTAACCCAAAATATAACCTCTAAATTAGTTAG